>JACXGI010001884.1:49692-61633 GCA_016801175.1 Esox masquinongy | reverse complement strand
GTGGGCCCATGCATTATCATGCTGCAACATGAGGTGATGGTCGTGGATGAATGGCACAACAATGGGCCTCAGGATCTCGTCACGGTGTCTCTGTGCATTCAAAATGCCATCAATAAAATGCACCTGTGTTTGTTGTACATAACACACGCCTGCCCATACCATAACCCCACCGCCACCATGGGCCACTTGATCCACAACGTTGACATCAGCAAACCGCTCACTCACACAACGCCATACACGCTGTCTGCCATCTGCCCTGTACAGTGAAAACCGGGATTCATCCGTGAAGATGACACCTCTCCAAAGTGCCAGACGCCATCGAATGTGAGCATTTGCCCACTCAAGTCGGTTACGATGATGAACTGCAGTCAGGTCGAGACCCCGATGAGGACGACGAGTATGCAGATGAGCTTCCCTGAGACGGTTCCTGACAGTTTGTGCAGAAATTCTTTGGTTATGCAAACCGATTGTTGCAGCAGCTGTCCGGGTGGCTGGTTTCAGACGATCTTGGAGGTGAAGATGCTGGATGTGGAGGTCCTGGGCTGGTGTGGTTACACGTGGTCTGCAGTCGTGAGGCTGGTTGGATGTACTGCCAAATCCTCTGAAACGCCTTTGGAGACGGCTTATGGTAGAGAAATAAACACTGAATTCATGGGCAACAGCTTTGGTGGACATTCCTGCAGTCAGCATGCCAATTGCACGCTCCCTCAAAACTTGCGACATCTGTGGCATTGTGCTGTGTGATGGAACTGCACATTTTCGAGTGGCCTTTTATTGTGGCCAGCCTAAGGCACACCTGTGCAATACTCTTGCTGTCTGATCAGCATCTTGATATGCCACACCTGTGAGGTGGAGGGATTACCTCAGCAAAGGAGAAGTGCTTACTAACACAGATTTAGACAGATTTGTGAACAATATTTGAGAGAAATAGACCTTTTGTGTACATAGAGAAAGTCTTAGATCTTTGAGTTCAGCTCACGATGAATGGGGGCAAAAACAAAAGTGTTGCGTTTATAATTTTGTTCAGTGTACAAGGGACTGGCTGTGGTGCTCCTATTCCTGGTTTTCACTCCTTGCGTTGGAACATCCATCCTCAGTCTCTCTTCTTCTCGGATAAACCACTTTCAATTCTCCTGACCAACTGGTACCCCATCCACTGTTGAAGGGCCCCCATTTTTTGGAGACTGTTTCTCGGTATTCTTTAATATTGGAAGACGATAAAAAGCTACCACATCCAAGGAAAGCGGCAGGCACACAAATCCACTCCTGATTCAGGGAGCTAATGACAAAATTATTAATACAGAACTCTTTCAGTTTATTATCAACAGAGGACAATTGAGACACTAAAGTATGAAATTTTTAATTCGACTGGCTATTAACCTCAGAATTTAAAGTGGCCATATAACATTTTCAACTGCATGTTTCAATTAATTTAAAATAAATAAAATGTCACTTTTCTTTTGGTCATATGGCAACTACTACTCAATTTATGATTGTTGTTTAGACAAACAGTGTTAACCATTATACACAAGTCACCTTATTTCCATATTCTGAAGAAACTTAGTTTTGAATCTTTGAAATATATTTGAATATAATTGATTTAACTGTTGAACAGGTCCTCAACTGGCCGCATCATTAAATGGTACCCGCAAAACACCAGTCTCAACGTCAACAGTGAAGAAGCCACTCTGGGAAGCTGGCCTTCTAGGCAGTGTTGCAAAGAAAAAGCCATATCTCAGACTGGCCAATAAAAAGAAAAGATTAAGATAGGCAAAAGAACACAGACACTGGACAGAGGAAGATTGGAAAAGTGTTATGGATAGACAAATCTAAATTTGAGGAGTTTGTATTCGTGAGACGCAGACCAAATGAAACAATGCTGGAGGAGTGCTTGACGCCACCAATATCTATATACAAACACAATGGTTTGAGTCATATTTTGGGCTCAAACACTTTATAATCATACTAATCAATAAAAAAGTATGTCTGAGATATGATTGTGTTGAAACGAAAGTATACAGCTCCCCCTTATATTTGAGCCCAAAATATGATTCATTGTCTCTTAATTTTTTCCGGAGCTGTATATATATATACACACACACACACACACACACACACACACTGATCAGCCATAACATTATGACCACCTGCCTGATATTATGTAGGTCCCCCCCTTTGCCGCTAAAACAGCCCTGACCCTTCGAGGCATGGACTCCACTAGACCTCTGAAGGTGTGCTGTGGTATCTGGCACCAAGACGTTAGCAGCAGATCCTTTAAGTCTGGTAAGTTGTAAGGTGGGGCCTCCATGGATCGGACTTGTTTGTCCAGCACATCCAACAGATGCTCGATTGGATTGAGACCTGGAGAATTTGGAGGCCAAGTCAACACCTTAAACTTGTTGTTGTGTTCCTCTAACCATTTCTGAACCATTTTTGCTTTGTGGCAGGGCACATTATCCTGAAAGAGGCCTATGCCATCAGGGAATACCGTTGCCATGAAAGGGTGCACATGGTCTGCAACAATGCTTAGGTAGATGGTACGTGTCAAAGTAACATCCACATGAATGGCAGGACCGAAGGTTTCCCAGCAGAACATTACCCAAAGCATCACACTGCCTCCGCCAGCTTGGCTTCTTCCCATAGTGCATCCTGGTGCCATGTGTTCTCCAGGCAAGCAACACATACTTCCACGTGACGTAGAAGAAAACGTTGAGTCATCAGACCAGGCCACCTTCTTCCATTGCTCCGTGGTCCTGTTCTGATGCTCACGTGCCTATTGTAGGCGCTTTGGGCTGTGGACAGGGGTCAGCATGGGACCCTGACTGGTCTGTGGCCACACAGCCCCATACGCAACAAACTGTGATGCACTGTGTGTTCTGACACCTTTCTATCAGTTACCAGCATTAACTTTTTCAGCAATTTGAGCTATAGAAGCTTGTCTGTTGGATCGGATCACACGGGCCAGCCTTCGCTCCCCATGTACATCAATGAGCTTTGGCCGCCCATGACCCAGTCGCCAGTTCACCGCTTTTCCTTCCTTGGACCACTTTTGATAGGTACTGACCACTGCAGACAGGGAACACCCCACAACGGCTGCAGTTTTGGATATGCTCTGACCCAGTCGTCTAGCCATCACAATTTGGCCCTTGTCAAAGTCACTCAGATCCTTACGCTTGCCCATTTTTCCTGCTTCTAACACATCAACTTTGAGGACAGAATGTTCACTTGCTGCCTAATATATCCCACCCAGTGACAGGTGCTATGATAACAAGATTATCAGTGTTATTCACTTCACCTGTCAGTGGTCATAGTGTTATGGCTGATCAGTGTACTTTGAGTGATCAGCTGTGTTTGCTTTGCATTAAACATATATCTTTTCCTTACCTTGGTCTCAGAACATAAAATATTTGACCACATGGTTTCGGGAGATTAAATGTATCTTCTTGCAAAATGTATATAGGCTTTTTTGAGGACTTCTTTTGTTAGAAATCACTTCCATCTTGCCACCCTACCCCACAGCTCAGACTATGGAGAATACCCAGAATGTTTGTTGAGAATATTCACAATGGTTGTATTATGCAGGGAGTGCATAGCTCCTGTCAGAACTTCCTGCCAGATTATTAAAAAAGGACAAACACAGACAAAACCCATACAAAATAATCACCTGCATGCTTCTAACACATCAGCTTTGAGGACAGAATGTTCACTTGCTGCCTAATATATCCCACCCACTGATTGGTGCCATGATAACGAGATAATCAGCATTATTCACTTCACCTGTCTGTGGTCATAATGTTATGGCTGATCGGTGTATGAATAGATACAACTGCAGCCCTTGAATATATAAAACTGCAGCCCTTGTGTTTGTTCGTGGGTCTTTCTGCCTGAAGTTTTGTCTTCAGCAAGTGAAATGCATGCTCGATCGGGTTGAGATCAGGTGGATGACTCGACCATTACAGAATTTTCCACTTTGCCTTAAAAAACTCATGGGGTTGCTTTTGCAGAATGTTTTGGGTCATTATCCATCTGTAAAGTGAAGCGCCGTCCAATCAACTTCGCTGAATCTGGCTGAATCTGAGCAGACAATATACAGTTGTGCTCAAAAACACACCCTTGAAGGCAAAATTAATATATGTAAAGAAAACATGAGTGACCCATTTGTAAAGAAAACATGAGTGAGCAGGCAAAACACACAAGTATTTTATTTCTTATGGGATTCACATTCAACTGTACATCATAAGAGAATGGCATAATCATAAAAGAAAACATGGCAACAAAGAAAAAAATGAACTGACCCCTGTTCAAATGTCTGCATACCCTAAGTTCTTAATACTGTGTATTGCCCCCTTTAGCATCAATGACAGTGTGCAGTCTTTTGTAACAGATGTCTATGAGGCCCCGAATTCTTGCAGGTGATATAGCCCATTCGTCTTGGCAAAATGCCTCTAGGTCATGCAAAGTCTTTGGTTGTCTTGTATGAACTGCACGTTTGAGATCTCCCCAGAGTGGCTCAATGATATTAAGGTCAGGAGACTGATGGCCACTCCAGGACCTTCCCCTTTTTCTGCTATAACCACTGGAGGGTCAACATGGACTTGGTGCTTAGGGTCATGATCGTGCTGGAAAGTCCAAGAGCGTCCCATGCGCAGCTTTTGTGCAGAAGAATGTAAATTGTCTGCCAGTATTTTCTAATAACATGCTGCCTTCATCTTGCCATCAATTTTCACAAGATTCCCCATGCCTTTAGAGCTCACAAACCCCCAAAACATCGGTAAGCCACCACCATGCTTCACAGTGGGGATGGTATTCTGTTCACTATAGGCCTTGTTGACCCCTGTCCAAACATAGCCCTTATGGTTGTGACCATAAAGCTCTATTTTGGTCTCGTCACTCCAAATTACAGTGTGCCAGAAGTTGTGAGGTATGTCAAGGTGTTGTCGGGCATATTGTAACCGGGCTTTTTTGCGGCAATGGTGCAGTAAAGGCTTCTTTCTGGCAACTCAACCATGCAGCTCATTTTTGTTCAAGTATTGTCGTATTGTGCTCCTTGAAACAACCACACACTCTTTTTCCAGAGCAGCCTGTATTTCTCCTGAGGTTACCTTTGGGTTTTTCTTTGTATCCCAAACAATTCTTCTGGCAGTTTTGGCTGAAATCTTTCTTGGTCTACCTGACCTTGGCTTGATATCAAGAGATCCCCCGAATTTTCCACTTCATAATAAGTGATTGAAGAGTACTGACTGGCATTTGCAAGGCTTTTTATATCCTTTTCCATCTTTATAAAGTTTAATTACCTTGATAGGCAGGTCAAACCTATGAGTACAACTGTATCCCTATACACTTCAGAATTCTGCTTCTATCTTCAGTCACATCATCAATAAACACTAGTGACCCAGTGCCACTGGAAGCCATGCATGCTCATGCCATCACACTGCCTCCACTGTGTTTTACAGATGATGTGGTATGCTTCGGATCATAAGCCGTTCCAAGCCTTCTCCATACTTTTTTCTTCCCATCTGGTACAGGTTGATCTTAGATTAATCCGTTCAAAGACTGCTGTTCCAGAACTGGGCTGGCTCTTTTTGATGTTTTTGGCAAAGTCTAATCTGGCCTTTCTATTTTTGAGGCTTATGAATGGTTGGCACCTTGTGGTGAACCCTCTGTATTTGCTCTTGTGAAGTCTTCTCTTCATGGTAGACTTAGATAATGATATGCCTACCTCCTGGAGAATGTTCTTCACTTGGCTGGATTTTGTAAAGGGGTTTTTCTGTACCATGAAAAGGATGCTACGATCATCCACCCCTGTTGTCTTCCGTGGACATCCAGGCCTTTTTGTGTTGCAGAGCTTACTAGTGCATTTTTGTTGTCTCAGAATGTACCAAACTGTTGATTTGGCCACTCCTAATCCTGCTATCTCTCTGATGGATTTTTTTTGCAGCCTAAGGACGGCCTGTTTCACTTGCATTGGGAGCTCCTTTGACAACAGCTTCCAAATGCGAATGCCACACCTGGAATCAACTCCAGACATCTCACTTGCTTAATTGATGAAAAAATAATGAAGGAATAGCTCACACCTGTCCATGAAACAGCGTTGGAGTCAATTGTCCAATTACTTTTGGTCCCTTGAAAAAGAGGGGGCTACATATTAAAGATCTGTAATTCCTAAACCCTTCCTCCAATTTGAATGTGAATACCCTCAAATTAAAGCTGAGAGACTGCACTTTAAGCCTATATTCATTATTTAAATGTAACTTGAATATATTTTAATAAACAGCCAAAATTAAAAAAAACTGTGTCAGTGTCCAATCATTTCCGGAACTAACTGTACATATGTTAGGGATGTCACGGGAACCGATACTATGCTAAATTTGAGTCGATGCCAAATGTCAGTATTTTGGCATCGACTTGGTAGCATAGTAGGTACAGGGGATCCAAAACATGACAGATGGCGGCAAGTGCTGCTGCAGCTCCGCCTCGACTCGTCGAAAAGAAAAACATTAAGTCGCGAACTTTGTGTTCGTGGCGGATGATCAGGGAGTAATACATTTCCAAAAAACATTATGCAAACGGTGCCTTCAAACTTTTGAGACTAAAGGAGGAGAAACTTCCAACTTTGCGAAGCACCTCAAAGACAGACATGCAGATTTATTTAAAGAATTCAAGGTGAGTGCGTTTTAATTCACGTTACATTAACAACAACGTAGCCAAAGTATTATCCTTGTTATATCCTTATCCTGAAATACACGGTACCATTATTTTTGTTTGAGACAGCTGGCATTGCTGTGTAGCCTAGCCAATTCTTTAGTACATGGGATTTATTGTTTTGTTTTAGTTTTTTACTGTGGTATCGAATTTGGTATCGAGAATCGTGGAATTTCAATGGTATTGGTATCGACTACTAAATTTCTGGCATCATGACATCCCTAATATATATATATATTATATTATATTATATATATATAACTGCAACATTTTGTGACTACAAAACTGTAGCAGGGTTTTTACTGCAAAGTAAATGTCACTTAGACTGCAAACATTTACATAGCTATCTGTAATGAATTTCTGCCAATTACAAATTGGCAGATGTCAAGACAATGAGACATAATAGTGCATGTATATTAATTAGTGTCATGAAAATGTCATTTTCAGCTGATAACATGGTGAAGTAGAGAGAGAGAGAGAGAGAGAGAGAGAGAGAGAATGACATGTGTAGAGATAGGGATGAGGGAGAAGGGTGGAGAATGCAGACAGGAGAGTAGAGAGAGACACATGCGGATAGGAGAGTGGAGAGACATCTAGACAGGAGAGGACAAAGAGACATGTAGACAGGCTAAAAGTGGCAGAAATAAAGCCTCTTTTGAAAAAAATCTAACCATGATCTTGGCTAAATTAATTAACTATCAGCCAACACTGAACCTTCAGTTTCTCTCAAAAACATAAGAACAGGCTGTTCCCCAAAAACTCACTGCCCTCATTAAGACAAATAATATTTACGATATACTCCAGTCCAGTTTTAGACCATATAGTAGACGTGGTCAAAGCACATGTCCTTGCCTGTTTTAGATCCTGTCAATCAGAAAGATATCAGTTTGTATGCAAGGATTGTCTGTCCTCAGACAAATGAAAGGTACGATTTGGTGTTCTTCAAGGCACGGTTTTGGAAAGACTTTTGTTTGTTTCACTATGTACTGTATGCTGTCTCTTGGTAATGTTATCCAGACACACAGTTGTACTCTACATTTCTATGAAACAAGGTGAAGCCCCAAAATTGTAAGGTCAAGTTGCAAAAAACTGTGAGGGACCTCTGCGTTAGCCTCAAACCTGATGCCTCTTTTGATGAACAAGTAACATATATTTCAAGAACATCTTTTTTCCATCTTTGGAAAATGTCAAAAATGTGAATGTTTTTGTTGATAGATGATGCAGAAAAGCAAACCCTTGCTTTTGATACTGCAAAATTAGACTATTGCAATGATCTTCTCTCTGGATACTCTGATTACACAATGAATACAACAATTAGTGCTAAATACAACTGCTAATGTGATCAAATGAAAACGTTTGATCACATTACCCCAGTAGCAGCCTCTCTACATTGGCTGCCTGTTAAGGCTAGGGCTGATATTAACTTTATGTTGTTAACCTATAAAGGATTTCAGGGACTTGCTCCTACTTATTTCTTTGAACTGGTCCTGTCGTACTCAAGGTGGTATGCAGTTGGTTAGCTTCACTTTGATCTGTTGCTTGGCAAAGTGGGAGGTGTTATTTCCGGGTTGGTTGGCCCAGCCTGGGCCATAGTGCCCCCCCCACCACCCCCCTCCCATAGTCTCACTCCCAACTTTCAAGCTGCAATAGTTTTGTGGCAGGGAACTAGGGTCAGTCTGTCCTGGTTCAGTTCCAAATGTTTACTTTACATTAGTTTGTGATTGGGACTAGGGTCAGTCTAAATTATATGCTGGGGTATCCTTTTGTATCCAAATAAACCTCCTTTTGAATGTGTCCTTTTCAACATTGCACTGCACCTTAGGACTACTGTACCTGGCCTAACAACTCCTAGTTTTCCCTTTCCATAGTCCTCCTGATAATTCCTGCTGTCCCACACCCCACCTGGTCGTCCCTGTCCTTTGGATTCTGACAAAAGACTCATCTAAACATGCAAAAACATCACCAAAGAGGTCATGTACTTCTATAATCTTCTCCCGGCACAGCCAGAAAAGGAACAGCCACTCTTCAGTGTCAGGTTTCCTCATAGGTTCCAACCTGACTTGGGAGTTTTTCCTGGCCCCTGTACATTAGTTCTTGTTGTTGCTTGATTTTGTGGGGTTTCAGGCTTAGTATCTGTATAAGCATGTTGTCACAACTGCTGATATAAAAAGTAATACAAATTTGATTGGTTGAGGAGAGTAAAGAGACATGCAGACAGGAAAGACATGCAGACAGGTGAGTTGAAGGGACTGCAGATACTAATAATAATAACAGCTGACATCATAAATCTCAAACAGTGCTGCAGCAATTCTGCATTATAAAAAGTGATTAGATCAATTGATAGAAACATTCACACATTATACCAAATTACTACACAAAAAAATCAAATTTATATGACTCCTTGACTTTTGAAGGCGGTAGGTTAACTTCTTGTTAACTTCATTTTTTATGTAACTGTTTATAGCCAGATTGAGGTTAGCATAAGAACAGGACTCCGGTGGGTCTTGCACAATATTGTCAGGAACAGAAGTGAAATAAAAGTCAAGTGTCAGGACATTGCTTTATCTTTACTATGTCCTTATTGTAGAATAATAGTGAAGACATAACATGAAATAACAAATCATCTAGCAACCAAAGTGTCAAACAAATCACAATACATTTATATTTAAGACACTTTAAATTAGCCAGCCTTGATGACAGCTTTGCATACTCCTGGCATTCTGTCATTGGACAGGCTTTCAGTTAAGTTGATAGGTATGTTCTTATTACTATGTAACTTCTATGTAAATACATATTAATGGTTAACTGGACAACACTGAAATCCACACAAATACACACAGTGTTGGGTAGGTTACTTTTTAAATGTAATCCGTTACAGTTACAAGTTACCTGTCAACATTTGTAATCCGCAATGTTACTTTTTGATTACTCAAACTCAGTAACGTAATCTGATTACTTTGATCACTTTTAGATTACATTTATATTAAGAGGCATTAGAAAACAAATAGGAATAGCCTATAACCAATTGAAGACCTTTTGGCAATAAATGGCAATTTCTCGAAAAGGCTATTGACATTATTGTATATAAAAATTAAGATAACTGTAGTTTTTCGCGAGTACACTAAATCTACATTAGTCTGATGTTTTGCTCCACAACCACCAACGTTGTCAAAATGTTGCAGAAACCCCGGGCACGCGAATGCACTTTTGTAATCGTGAACACCCGCACACAAATAAGTTTTACTCGCGCGAACGTAACCTACGATTATTAGGGCCAGCAATGGATTACCAGCGATGGATTTTCAAAACGTAAATGAAAGAATACACCTGCACTCTTAGCTTAAAGTCAAAGTCGTCAGCAGCCAATGATCACCAATGAACACAATTGTCTGAGATGCAAAGCAGGCAGCATCACATGGCCTACCTGTATGGACGGAGTTGAGTTGGCTACATCAAATGCAATCATCCTTTGGCAGAGTGCTTCTCAACACACCTTTTCTCCTCAAATATCGTGATAAATTCCATATAATGTTTTAACTTGAAGGCAGCATCATGTTACAGCTATCTAACAAATATTTGCCTAATCTTCTGAACAATTCCTGTCTGAGTTGTTCAGTGCAACTCTTCCTGGCTATGTTTGGTGCATTTGACATATAAACCTTGAAACTTGAAAACAATCATTATTCTCAGAAAGATGCGGTGATAGTAGATAACTAAATCACATTTTATATGGGTCGGCTAATATTATCGTAGATATACTGTACTCTGTTTTTACCAGCCACCCAACCAACCAAAACCGGAGAAAATTTAACTAGCGCTTCATCCGTCACTAATCTGGTTATGCAGCCCACCTTTGCGCGCATGATGATCACACACAACAATTAAGGAGCGCAATTGTTATTTTGATGCAAATAACAATGTTTTTAAAACATTTAAAAACAAAATCAAGCATGCAACGTGTCGTAACTACACTGAACAAAATTATAAACGCAACACTTTTGTTTTTGCCCCCATTCATCATGAGCTGAACTCAAAGATCTAAGACTTTCACTATGTACACAATAGGCCTATTTCTCTCAAATATTGTTCACAAATCTGTCTAAATCTGTGTTAGTAAGCACTTCTCCTTTGCCGAGATAATCCATCCACCTCACAGGTTTGGCAAATCAAGATGCTGATCAGACAGCATGAGTATTGCACAGGTGTGCCTTAGTCTGACCACAATAAAAGGCTACTCGAAAATGTGCAGTTCCATCACACAGCACAATGCCACAGATGTCGCAAGTTTTGAGGGAGCGTGCAATTGGCATGCTGACTGCAGGAATGTCCACCAGAGCTGTTGCCCGTGAATTGAATGTTCATTTCTCTACCATAAGCCGTCTCCAAAGGCGTTACAGAGAATTTGGCAGTGCATCCAACCGGCCTCACAACCGCAGACCACGTGTAACCACACCAGCCCAGGACCTCCACATCCAGCATCTTCACCTACAAGATCGTCTGAGACCAGCCACCCGGACAGCTGCTGCAACAATCGGTTTGCATAACCAAAGAATTTCTGCCCAAACTGTCAGGAACCGTCTCAGGGAAGCTCATCTGCATACTCGTCGTCCTCATCGGGGTCTCGATCTGACTGCAGTTCGTCGTCGTAACCGACTTGAGTGGGCAAATGCTCACATTCGATGGCATCTGGCACTTTGGAGAGGTGTTCTCTTCACGGATGAATCCCGGTTTTCACTGTACAGGGCAGACGGAGGACAGCGTGTATGGCGTTGTGTGGGTGAGCGGTTTGCTGATGTCAGCGTTGTGGATCGAGTGACCCATGGTGGTGGTGGGGTTATGGTATGGGCAGGCGTGTGTTATGGACAACGAACACAGGTGCATTTTATTGATGACATTTTGAATAAACAGAGATACCGTGACGAGATCCTGAGCCCCATTGTTGTGCCATTCATCCACGACCATCACCTCATGTTGCAGCATGATAATGCACGGCCCCATGTTGCAAGGATCTGTACACAATTCCTGGAAGCTGAAAACATTCCAGTTCTTGCATGGCCAGCATACTCACCGGACATGTCACCCATTGAGCATGTTTGGGATGCTCTGGATCGGCGTATACGACAGCGTGTTCCAGGTCCTGCCAATATCCAGCAACTTCGCACAGCCATTGAAGAGGAGTGGACCAACATTCCACAGGCCACAATCAACAACCTGATCAACTCTATGCGAAGGAGATGTG
>JACXGI010001884.1:0-49592 GCA_016801175.1 Esox masquinongy | reverse complement strand
TTCACGCACCTAATCTTTTTCTCTCGAAGTAATCCAAAAGTAATCATACGTTTTTCAAAAGTATCTGTAATCCGATTACAATATTTTAGTTGGTAACTAAAATATTAAAAAAATTTGTAATGGATTACTTGTAATCCGTTACTCCCCAACTTTGAATACACAGTGTCCACAAAAATCATGTGGAAAAACAAGAGGTAATTACAAAGACCCTATTGGATGTTATTCCAAGTGTGTAATTACACATGATTTTTCTTTCAGTAATAGCACATCTTGTTACACATGTAAATAAAACATTTTAGAATTACACTTTTGCAGCTATTACACTTTAAGCACCATATGAATAACTAGACTGAAGATGATGCCTGTTAATGTAACAACACAAGTCTGAATCATCAAGACAGGTCAGAAAATAGTAACTTCCACGGTAACAAAAAAAATTCTACCTACAAATGTTGGTGACTTTCAGGAAAGTGGCAATGTCGAGCTAAAATGGGTCCCAGATAATTATTTTAATTCTAGCAAATGCTAACGTTGCTGACTCTCCTATCACTATATACTGAGCCCCAAACATAGCCTGCCCTCCAGATTTCGGAAGTAATTTTACTTACAGATGCAGATGCAATGCTGCAATGTTCAATCAAATGTCAAACTTAAAAATCTTTATTTCAAAGTTTTTGCAATTCATTCCAGTCAGTGGCAAACAACAGTGGAATGAATACTCAATTAGGAATGATGACCAAATTATGTGTAGGTTTTTAGGGGTAGTGATTAGAGATAAATATCTATCAGAGCACTGGTTGGTTTTGGAAAATCTGTGCTAATTAGGTTATAATGCAGATAAACATGACCCCAACTATTAATAGTATCTTAGCAAGAAAAACTGCAATAAATCAATAACCATAATGTGTTCCAGAATTCCCCTTATGAATGTAGCACTTTACAATACGTGTCTTTTTTCACATTTACAGCTTAGACTCCCATAGGCATTTATTAGAAAGAATGAAATCCTTTCAGCCTGAGCCAGAGGAGGGGGAGGAGGGGTCCTAGCGGGACTAAAACTACTGGGACAAATGATTAAACCCAGAGGCAAAACCGAAAGTATGAGGGCCTTCGCAGATTTTTTGAGATGCAGGTGCATCTCAAAAAATTTGAATATCGTGGAAATGTTCATTTTTTCCCCGTAATTCAAATCAAAAAGTGACACCTTCATATATTCGAGATACATTAAACAAAGTGAAACATTTCAAGACTTTTTTTGTTTCAATCTTGATGATTACGTTTTACAGCTCATGGAAATCAAAAATCCAGTATCTCAAAATATTAGAATAAAAATAAAATAATAAGAATTTACAATACAGAAATGTCGACCTGAAAAGAGCTCTAATCAGCTAATGAACTCCCTGAGCCTTCAATCTCTCAGTCTGGTTCAGTACACTCAACCACAATCATGGGGAAGACTGCTGACTTGACAGTCCAGAAGACACTCATTGACACCCTCCACGAGGAGGGTAAGCCACAGATGGTCATTGCTGAAAGGACTGCCTGTTCGCAGATTGCTCTATCCAAGCATATTCATGGAAAGTTGACTGGAAGGGGAAAGTCTGGTAGGAAAAGTGCACAAGCAACAGGGATGACCGCAGCCTTGAGAGGATTGTCAAGCAAAGCCGATTCAAGAAATTGGGGGAGCCTCACAAGGAGTGGACTGGAATCAGTGCATCAAGAGCCACCACGCACAGACGTCTCCAGGAAATGGGCTACAAGTGTTGCATTCCTAGTGTCAAGCCACTCCTGAACCAGAGACAATGTCAGAAGCGTCTTACCTGGGTGAAGGAGAAAAAGAACTGGACCGTTGCTCAGTGGTCTAAAGTCTTCACGTTTCATTTGGAAATCAAGGTCACAGGGTCTGGAGGAAGAGTGGAGAGGCACAAAATCCAAGTTGCTTGAGGTCCAGTGTGAAGTTTCCACAGTCAGTGATGATTTGGGGTGCCATGTCATCTGCTGGTGTTGGTCCACTGTGTTTTATCAAGTCCAGAGCCAATGCAGCCATCTACCAGGAGATTTTAGAGAACTTCATGCTTCCATCTGCTGACAAGATTTATGGAGAAGCTGATTTCCTTTTCCAGCAGGACTTGTAACCAGGACTGGTAACTGGTTTGCTGCCCATGGTATTACTGTGCTTGATTGGCCAGCCAACTCGCCTGACCTGAACCCCATAGATTATTATTGTCAAGAGGAAAATGAGATACACCAGACTTGGCGATATGTTTTTTTTCAGGGCCGATTCCAAAACCGATTATTACTGAGCATTGAAAATGATGACTGATATTTGGGGCTGATATATATTTCCAGTAAAAGTGATTTTTTTTATGACAAAATATTATGTACTAGAAAACAAAACAGCTTATTCATTATATTTTGAAGAATAAAGTGCGGGGAGCTCCGAGCAGCATATCTTGTGAACATAAATTTCATATAGATAATATAATTAACTAAATTGCTTCCCAAATCAGATACATTTTACTGTTTACAATCTTTGTCAGGTTTCTAACCATAACCGTGTAAAAATGAATGAATAAAGTAAAATGTATCTTTATTTATGAATAAAGTAAAACTTTAACTTTGCTGTGGTGTAGCCATCTGCCATGAAAGGGGGTTT
This sequence comes from Esox masquinongy, assembly GCA_016801175.1. Taxonomy (NCBI): domain Eukaryota; kingdom Metazoa; phylum Chordata; class Actinopteri; order Esociformes; family Esocidae; genus Esox; species Esox masquinongy. Next base: position 46,936 of record JACXGI010001884.1, on the reverse strand, counting down.
CAAAAGAGAAAGTTAAGAGGGTCAAAGAACTAAAATATGCTTAAATTATAAGAGCACAAAAATGCTTCACTTATTACTGCACGATAGCATTGGAAATCCAGTGTTGGTTACAATTCTATGAACGTAATGTATTAACATGATACCAGGGAACCAAACAACATTATTATTGGCAGAGTATTTCTGCTATAGCGTCATGCTAAGAGTATGACCAGCCTTGGTACAAATGATGTGCATGAATTAACAATGTCAAGTTTTTTGCTAGTCAGCTGTCCAAATTAATAGTAAACAAATAAACTTGTAAAAGTTACACTAGCTATCACATTCAAATAACATTTGCGAATTAATACAAGACTCAACGTTAGCTACTGGTGTAACACTCACGTTGATATATTTTACTATGTAGCGAGTGAAGTGCAAATGATAGGCATTAGGCAACAGGTTTTCCTCACAACGGAGATGAAATCTTTAATGTTAGCAAAGTTGACATTACTTTTGCTAAACCTAGCTACCATCATGTAAAAACAGAAGAAACAAACACGAGTATTCTGTCATTTGTTGTTACCAACTAAGAACATTAGCTATCTAGTTGCATTAACATTGACGTTGTTACACAAAAACATCACTGCATAAATTGACTCAAACGTTAGTGTTCGCTATCTTTTACTGCGACAAAGAGAATTAGGTACACTGCGCCAAATACCCCTGTTTCGTAGTCCTAGTTATCTTGACACCTCTTACGAATGTTGCCAATTCCAGGCCAGTCGTGAGAACTACAGTCTTTAATTACTCAACACTCCAAAGCCGGTTTATGTCGCGACTTTTCACAAAGAGGAACCACAAAGGAAATATCAACAGTCAAGAACAGTTGGAATCCTGACTGGCAACAGCTCCAGCATGGGACATTCTTCTACTCTTCCCTACTTTTAAGGAAACCCCACCACTGGGCATTAGGACATATCGTGACACACAAACCTCACCATTGTTACAACCCCACCCCCTGCTGTGAAGTATTAACATATCAATGGAGGACAGATTGTGACTGGCAATGATTCCAGACCTTGACTTTTAACGAGTGTCCACCAGTAAAGACATTAGGATATTTCGCGACTTTTACCCCTTTTCAATCCGTTCTTTTTCCTACCCCCCATGTTTATTCAGCCACAGCCTATACCAGTACATTTTTTTTATTTTTTTAAGTGCAAAAAATTCATTTCAATACAAATAAACAGCTGTACAATTGTCAAACTAGTGTAAACAAGTTCGACAAGAAAATGCTTGTATGTACCCTCACAGCGATGCAGCAACAGAACGTTCTTTAAATTATACAAACAATTTAACAGGGTTACAAGAAAATATGTTACGTATATTAATTCAAATCAAATAAATATTGGGACACATTACTAAAAACAGCAATGTAATTAAAGATAGTGCATATATTTACGTTTGAAGTGGAAATGCTTGCTTGCAGGTTCCCACACAGCAATACAAGAATAGAAAGTTCTCAAAAGGACACTGGCGGCCAGAAGTTTGGAATAATGTACAGATTTTAAGTAACAATAGAAAATAAACTGTCTATGTGAATAAAATCTTTACGCAATACTAACCTCACAGCAATGCACCAATAGAAAGGCTAAAAACAAATAGCAAAACATTTTAAGTAATGGACAACAAAATAACTACACCCTAATAAAGATACTAAAAACTATATAAAGTAGAGTGTCTGGTAGCAGCAACTTAGACTTGAGTGTGTGTGTGTGTGTGTGTAAATCAGTCCAGTTCAAGTGACCTTCGCTGGTCAGCTAATTTAATCAGGAAACCAAAAATCCAGTATCCACACTAAACATCATGTCCTCAGTTGCCCGGTAAATCACAGCTTCTCTTCTCTTTAAATGTTCTGAGCAATCAGGTGTCCAGGGTAGGGCTGTGGTGGTCGTTTTGGCGACGCCTCTTCTTCCCATAAGAGCGGTTGGCTCTCCTTCATTCGTCAGCTGATTTGATCAGGTATTCAAACTCAGCAGAGCCCCAGCTAGGAGAGGAAACCAAAAATCCACCGGGGTCAGTCTCCATATCAGACATCATGTCCTCAGTTGCCCTGGAAACTGCAACTTCTCTTCAGCCAAGACTTCCTTCAGCCAACTAGCCAAAGCCTGTGAAAGTACAATAGACAATAAATTGACAATGTCAAAACAGTACAATGTCAAACTGTAATAATCTAGAGCGGTCCAAACATTACAGCAAGTCATATGCTTCACATTTAAGGAAGCTAAAGGTGTTAGGATAAATTCAAATACATATTAAAATTATGAAGGTAAAAGCAGCAACATAAGTTTTTGATTTGTAAAATATGTTGCACACTTGTAAAAAGATCTCCAAACAAGTAATTACTTTTGTAGTTGTATAAAAAAGTGCATACTTGTAACCAACTTGATATTTGTAATCATTAATAACACAGGCCAACGTAAAACACGGACACTCAGAGTTTTGTCACTAAAATCTTGCTAGAACTATGATGAAATTATTTTTATTTGTAAATCACAGTCTGCGGTAGTATGTTTCACAGCGTTTGCAAGCGGATACACCCATGAGGACTCTGATTGGCAGGCCATACCTTTTTCTTCCAATGAACTGAATGCATCGTGAACGTAACATTTTCACCTTTTAACCAATCTGAGTAGATTCTGGAACAAGCAGTGCCAGAGTTTCAACTCGTAGTGATGTAGAGGAGAAAAACATGGCTAAGCACAGTCGGCTTCTCGTACCTCAGTTTTTGATGGGATAACAAACTTTTTAGATGATTTTTCCACCCAGCTAGATCAATGCACAAAGTTTACTGAAGTCTACTAGCTAAATTACTAAAATGTAAATCTAGCAACTAGCAAGGAATTTACATGGCTACTTAATGTTTTGCCTTTGACATGGATATGCATTTACCACGAGAATAATAGAAATTCACTTTGCACAATTCATATTTTGTATTAGAGTAGTTTGGGCGTATACATACCAGTTGAATATGGTTCACATCATAACATATAGTTTTTGTTTATCACTTGAAGTGCTTGCATTTGTTCTACACATTTGTTTTATCTGCTAGGGCTGTCATCACTGTTTTTTTACTTTATAGGAATTTCTGATCCAAAGAACAGGGTACAATTTCAGCATGAAAAATCATATGCAAAATGTCAATTCTTAGCTAATTACTATTTTTCCATCGTAGTAATTTAGCATGTTATTATTCCTATAACGTTTATTTTTTTCAATCAAAACACTTTTTCATACTTATCAAATGCATTGTTGCGTTGAACTAACTGGATAAAAGGTTTGGTATAGTATCAACAACTGAGGTACGAGCGGGTAGGAAAAGCTGACCATGCTGAAACCTGTTTTTCCTCCTCTGCAATATATCACTATGAGTTAAACATGACGGACTCACCATGCACTCAATTCATTGGTCAGAAAAAGCTATGCCGTGCCGATCAGAGTCCTCATGGGTATATCCGCTTGAAAAACTCAGTGAAACATACTACTGCAGACTGTGATTTACAAATACAAATAATTTCTAGCGAAATTTTAGTAACAAAACTCTGAGTGTCCGTATTTTACATTGGAAAGTGTTATTAATGAGTAGCAAGATTCCAAATATCAAGTTAGTTATACTATGCACATTTTTCATACAACTACAAAAGTAATTCCAAGTTAGCAAATCTTTTTTACAAGTGTGCACAATTCTTTTACAAATAAAAAACTTTTGGCGCTGTTTTACCTTCATATAAAAAGGGATATACACCCATTTTAGATGTGGCCTTATTTTATTTATTTTGAAGATAAATTAGTTATCACTTCCAATCAAATATAAAACAAACATTCTCAAAACATGTTTTTTCTTAATACACATTTATAAACATACCTTTCGCTTTCGGCGCCGTGTCTGCTGTTTGATGTCCCTGTTTGCTGCTTTGTCCAGGTTGTCCAACGAATAATGTTTCTCCCTTTTTGTCCAGTATCGGCTTGCAGCTGCATCTGAGAAGTCATGTGTGGTGTTTTAGCAATTATAATATGCTTTATAATCCTTAATTCAATGTTAGAGTTTGCAGTCAGGCTATTTCTTACCTTCAAAGTCAGTCCTGCTCCATTCTTCATCAATACATTTTAGACTAATCTGATTTACCACTAATCTCAGCACACCAGTGTTGTGTCGACTGTTCTACCTGAGATATGAAAGACAAAACATTCCTTTTTCAGCACAGTATTGGAGCCATCTATCGCAGATGATGTACATATTCAACCAATGCAGTAAAGCAATAAATGTGAAAATCTTTTTGCCATGCCCCTTCTACGCTTAACAAATAAATGTCTATAGATAAATGGTAATTAACAAGTTATTAATCAAGTTAAACTCAATAACAAGGTGTTAACCAATTCATATAACTAGGTAGTGTTTATTGTAGTGTTATTCCCGCCAAATTATTCCTCCCCAAAGCCCACAATCCAGACAACATAAGACTAATCTTGTTTAATACATTTGCATGATGAATGTTCCATTTCACGCAGCCACCACACACTTATTGGTTTTTTTCTTTTGACTATTTTAAAATGTATTTAAAGTAATATATATTCACATTCACCTTTCATTCGGCCTATACTTTTCATCCTCGCCAGCAGTATTGCGTAAGTCCCGACCGCACGCTATGAAAATAAGGTTCTAATAATTCTAATAAAATTACAAACCGCACAAATCTAACATAGTAGGTACTGTAGTTAAACGTTCGACCTACAGATAATATATTTCGTCTTGCTCGAGAAGACCAGGCCCCGGGCCTTCCGTCGAGCAAGCTGTTAGAAATACAGTCAACAGTCTGGTTAATTTGCTAGGTATGTATGTGTATAAATATTTCTATAAATATTAAATATTTATATTTTACTAGGGTTAGTTATCTAGTTACATTGCGCTTAATATTGCTTTCTGTATGTAACAATGGCACCCAGCAAGCTAGATAGCTGAAACACAAAACAACTCCTTACCGCACGTACTGCTAGCTAATGTACAGACAGTAAGCTCTTAGTGGACTCTTACCTTGATTTGTAGTAACAAAATTACTTCGACTGCCTTGAACTGTTGTCGCGTTTTCAGTAGCCATTTCCATGGCTTGGCGAGTTGAATATAAATTGTTGGAATGCTTTACTGAAATGTTAGACTTTGATTACAACCGCCAGTAAAACACAATTGCGAAGTAAAACGTTCTCGTGAGTTTAAAAAATAAGCGGGGTTGTAGTTAACTCCAATCCTCTTAATTTCACTGGTCATTGAAAATTATCACGCCCTCACTCCTGGGTTTCTTCGCCAGATTGGGTTATTTAGTTTTCCATCACTACGCCCTCCTACTTCCGTTAATTTGATTGGCCATCGAAACATATAGTCTGTGACGAGTCCGTCACTGTCCAGTTTTGAGCCATAATCGGAAAACTGTGTCATCTCTGCTCTTTTATTTAACACCTTAAACGTAATTTGCTCCAACGGACTTGAGTCCAGTCAAATGACGGACTTGAGTCAAGTCGCTATAATGTCAAAGCGCAAGGCAGATGATCGTCAACAGAGAAACTGGCCAATGCAGCAGTGTGCACAAAGTGCAAATAAATTTTTGGCCACAAGCTTAGACAAAAGCAGCGAGGAAATTAATAGAGACTGAAAAGAGTGAGAATAACCAACTGACCAGTGTTTCATTTGCAATTACTTCTGATATTATTTGCCTTCCCTGTAAAAAAAACTGTCATGTCAAATGAAGATAGAGAGGATCTGCATAGGGTTTTCACATTATCCATTGAGAAACCAAACTTTTGCACACCTGTAGATCGACCGGTGCATTGGAAAAGACCAATGGTCGATTCAAGTAAACAAAAAAACTCCGCACCCAGTCTGCGTAACTAGCAATAAGAATTTAATTACAATGTTTCGGTACCAACTTTAGGTTGCCTGCTGAGTGTAAACAGTTGAAATCTTGGTACCGAAACATTATTAAATTCTTATTGCATGTTAATAAGAATTATTGCGGGAGTTATTTTGTGCGGGAGTTATTTTGTTTACATTATTATATCCAAACAAGGATCTTGCCATTGTTCAGCTGACATTGTTTCTTGAACTTTGCAATATAACATCAAACTTCTTGTGAATCTGAATCCTCAACCAGCCTATTTATAAAGGCTTTTATTCAATGACTCCTTTATTTTATTTTTCCTTTGTTGTCATGGTAAACAGCCACACACTTGTAAACAATAAAAATATTATTTTGGAACAACTTTTGTTGCACTTTAAAAAATATTTTAAAACCATATAATGTACTAAATATATTTCAGTGTGTTAAAATGGATACAATTATTTGATTTAAATTATATACAAGTATACAACATTTTAAAATAACTGGGTTATTTCACTCAATGAACTATTTCTATACTACTTTTTGTCCAAAAGTACACTAAGTATACTGCTTTTTAACTTTAGGTTGCCTGCTGAGTGTAAACTGTTGAAATTAGAATGAGGACAAAAGACAAGTGTTAAGAACTAATTTGCATGTGCAAAGTTTGAGGAGTTTCCAGAAATATCAAGAGCTGACTTCTTACGACTGGTTAAAATCGTTTTATATCGTGACTTCTCTGTACTGGCCTTTTACCTGTCACCATTACAAAGATCTTTACTTGTATGGACACTCCGAAACAGGCCTTTTCATGCAGTGGTAGGTACTTTTGCGTATCAGATGTGGCTGATTTATCATGTTCGCCCTATTAAACGGGAGTCTGGAAAAATTGCTTTCCAAAGTCTGCTTTTCTGCTAGTAGGCTACACCAAAACATTCGTTTAGGCATTTTCGGTGGAGTAATGTTAGTACACAAAAAAAATAAACTGGGTATTGTCATTAGTGAAAAAGATCATAATGAGGGTAATGTTTGTTGCAACGTCAGTTTAGATTGTGATAGCAACGTCAACATTCTTACCTCTCGTCTCAGCAATGCATTTCTCTGCGTTCTTCTTTCCCACGTCTCTCTCACAAAAATGACATACAGTGTTGATCGGCTATATTTACTTGTATGTATGTATGTATGTATAACCATGTATAACCAATCTGATAATTCTGCAGGTAAGACATTGAGCAAAATACAAGCAGAAAACTTTCAGAGAGATGCGGCTGCCAGTGAAGCGCATTTAAAACTAAGTATTTTATTGGAAGTTATATCAGACAAATTAATAATTCCGATTATTGTAAAAAGTATGAATATCAGATCCAGTTATCGGCCAGGCTGATAATCAGTCGACCCCTTGACCAGACCCAACAACACATTCAAGCTGAAGGCCACTATCAAAGCAACATGGGCTTCCACAACACCTCAGCAGTGCCACAGGCTGATTGCCTCCATGCCATGCCGCACTGATGCGGTAATTCGTGGAAAAGAAGCCCCTGTTACGAAGAATTCAGTGACCGTGCGAATTCAATGTCCCTGTCGAACGTGCGCATGCGCTGCTGTCGAATATTTCTTTCTGTCGCCGGAAGCGTGTGCTATCTCATGCACTTGTTGCTCCTTGCTCCCGACATTGTCTTCCTTCTAAAAAGCGTCTGGTAACCTAAGCTTGTTGGGGCTGCAATATTAACCTTGTGATCTTTGCGATTCTGCATCCATAGATACGTTTTTTAAAAAACAGCAGCAGAAAGCAAATATATTGTGTTGGTTAACATATGTGTGTAGGACTGTATTGCTGCAATGACAAATGCCATGTTTGCGTTAGCTGTCACAGCCAGTCAAAGTAACTGTGATCTTATAGTTTGCCAATTCAATTTGTTGGACTTCTCTCAATATTAACAAGCTACCCATACGGAAAATATATGTATTTTAAATATATTATTTCTATACATTTGATAAATGTATGTCAAAGTGTTGCAATTGGATTCCTTAAATATATTCTGAAAAAACGTATTACTATAAATGCATGGCTGTATTACGAACACGCAACTTTCCCGCTTTCCTGTCTGGCGCTCTACACACTGCTCCAAACAAGGATAAGCTAGTAGTGGTTTTACCAAGGTCACTGCAGTACGTAAGAACATCTTGCTGACTGTAAGATGAAACACATTTTGTAAATGTATTGCTAAAATGTATTTAAACAGCTAAAAGTGATGTTATCAATATGTCAGTAATTAACATTTTGAAAGTGTGGTTGTATATTCAGGTCTGCTGTGAAGTGATATCAAATATAACAAGCCTTACATTAATGTCATTTTGGACTGTGAACATTGTTTTATGCAGTATACTAAGCATGTACACCTCAAGGTGAAAAGCACGTTTTTATAGTTCTGTACATGTCATTTATCATTAAATAGCAAGAATGTCTACACAGAATTCAATTAATAATAAAATAAGCCTTAATGGTAGCATTTTTGTCTGTTATCAAATGATCCACTATTCTAACCCACCATTTTATGTAAAAAATGAATCCTGTTAGAAAACTATATGGGAAATGATTGCTTACATTACTAGAACATACACTAGCCTATGAGAAATGTCACTTGAACATAACAGGGCCACAAGGTAAATCAGTCAATAAAATGTATTTATAAAGCCCTTTTACATCAGCAGTTGTCACAAAGTGCTTTTACAAAAACACCCAGCCTGAAACCCCAAGGAGCAAACAACAACAGTGTAGAATTTCAATGGCTAGGAAAAACCTCCCTAAAGGCCGAAATGAATGAATTTATACATTTTGAAATACATTTTGATACCTGAAATGTATTTTGAATCAAGTTGAAAGTTGGAACACTGTGTAATAGTGCAACAATTAAAGAATAATGTTTCTCAATATAAAATTGCAGAGAGTTTGGGGATCTAATCATCCATGGTACATAATAGCATTAAAAGATTCAGAGAATCTAGAGAAATCTCTGTACGCAAGGGAAAGGCCCAAAAACCAGTATTGGATGTCCGTAATCTTTGGGTCCTCAGGCAGCACTGCATTAAAAACAGACACGATTCTGTAGTGGACATCACTGCGTGGGCTCAGGAACACTTTTGAAAACCATTGTCTGTGAACTCTGTACATCGCTGCATTGACAAATGCAATTTAAAACTCTACCATGAAAAGAAGAAACCATATTTAAACAAGATCCAGAAACACTGCCGTCTTCTCTGGGCCCAAGCTTATTTATGATGGGCTGAGGCAAAGTGGAAAACTGTCCTGTGGTCTGTAAATATACTAAATTGAAATTCTTTTTGTGAATCAAGGACGCCGCATCCTCCAGGCTAAAGAGGAGAGGGACCATCCAGGTTTGTATCAGTGCACAGTTTAAAAGCCAGCATCCATGATGGTATGGGGATGCATTAGTGCACATGGCATGGGTGACCTGCACATCTGTGAAGGCACCATTAATGCTGACCAACATATACAGGTTTTGGAGAAACACATGCTGCCATCCAGATCAAGTATTTTTCAGGGAAGGCCTTGCTTATTTCAGCAAGATAATGCCAAACCACACTCTATTACAACAGCATGGCTCTGTAGTAAAAGAGTCCGGGTGCTAAACTGTCCTGACTGCAGTCCCGACCTGTCACCTATTGAAAACATTTGGCACTTTATGAAATGAAAAATACGACAAAGGAGACCCCGAACAGTTGAGCAGCTGAAATCCTATATCAAGCAAGAACGGTAAAACATATCACCTTCAAAGCTACAGCATTGGTGTCCTCAGTTCCAAACACTTACAGAGTATTGTTAAAAGAAGAGGTGATGTAACACAGTGGTTAACATGCCCCTGTCCCAACTTTTTTGAAACATATTGCTGGCATCAAATTAAAAATGGGCATGTATATTTCCAAAAACAGTAACATTTCTCAGTTATAACATTTGATATCTTGTATTTGTACTATTTTCAATTAAATATAGGGATAAAGGATGTACACATCATTGCATTCCTTTTATATTTGCATTTTACACAGCCTCCTAGCGTTTTTTGGAAACAGGCTTATATATTTATCTTGTTTGTGGGTAGGTGAATAATGTTAAATGAACAATAAATATTCACTGGAGGACTCCCCCCATCATCAATGCACCAGGATTGTCCAAAATATATCTCACCAACATTGAATAGGTTTTTTATTCAGGAGCATATTTTCATTCAAGAAAGAGAGGGGCACCATTTCCGCAAGGCACCGGCGAAATCTGTGCCCTCTTTCAATTAAAATAGAAAGTGCCTAAATTGACCAAATATATAGACATATTGATCCTCTCCCTCACCAACACATTGAATGGGTTTAATTCAATGTGGATAACGTCTTCATTCATTAAAGAGGGGGATACCATTTCTGCCTGGCACCAGCAAAATCTGTGTCCCCCTGTCAATCAAATTACATAGTACCTAAATTGACCAAAGTCATAGAGTTAATTATCTTCTCCTTCACCATCTTTTGTAATAGTTTTATTCAATGTGGATAATATCTTCATTCATTAAAGAGGGGGAAACCATTTCCGCCAGTCACTGGCGAAATATGTGTCCTCATGTCAATCAAAATACATAGCACCTAAATTTTCCAAATCTTTTACAGATATTGATTCTCTACCTTACCAACACATTCAATGTGTTTAATTCATTCTGGATAATATTTTCATTAATTGAAGAGAGGGACACCATTTCCGCCATGCACCGGTGAAATCTGTGCCCCTCTGTCAATCAAAATACATTGCAGTGCCTGGCGAAATGGTGTCCCCTTAATTAATAAATGTATTATATACTCCAGATTAAATGAAACACATTGAATTTGTTGGTAAGGTAGAAAGTCAATAGCTGTGAAAGTTTAGGGAAATTTAGGTACTATGTACAGTATTTTGATTGACAGGGTGACACAGATTTCGCCGGTGCCAAGCAGATATGGTGTCCCCCTCTTTAATGAATGAAGATATCATCCACATTGAATCAAACTTATTACATATGATGGTGAGGGAGAGGATCATTAACTCTATGACATTGGTAAATTTAGGTACTATGTAATTTGATTGACACTGAGGCACAGATTTCGCCGGTGCCTGGCGGAAATGGTGTCCCCCTCTTTGATTAATGAAAATACTATCCAGATTGAATTAAACTCGTTGAATGTGTTGATAAGGTAGAAAATCAATATCTGTAAACGATTTGGAAAATGTAGATGCTCTGTATTTTGATTGACAGGGGGGACACAGATTTTGCCGTATTTCGACTATATGAAAATATAGTCTAGATTGAATTAAACCCATTGAATGTGTTGGTAAAGTAGAGAATCAATAGCAGTGGGAGTTTGGGAAAATGTAGGTACTATGTATTGTGATTGACAGGGGGACAATGTTTGACTGACGGAAATGGTGTCCCACTCTTTAATGAATAAAAATATACTCCTGAATAAAAAACATATTCAGTGTTGTTGAGAGATGTTTTTTGGACAATCCAGGTTGATTTACAATGGGGGGATTCCTCCAGTGACTGACTGCAATGGTGACCACCTTATTTTAGAAGATAGATGTATATTAATTTATTGCATTCACTCAGTATATCCTCAATGGGAGCTGATGATGATTTAGTCTAAACTGGATTACAGGCTTAAAGACGTTATTCCATATATTTTATTCTGAAAAAAAATATATACACACATTTAACTTTATCCATATTTGCGGCACAGAAGTATAAAAACTGGTATTTCACCTTGAGGCGTACATGCTAAGCATACTGCATAAAACAATGTTCACAGTCCAAAATGATGACTTGTTGCAACCAACACCTTAAAAATGTACATCATTACTGAAATTTTAATGTTGAAATCATTTAGGTGTTGAAATACATTTAATCAAAGTTACAAAGGTACAGTATTCTTGCTTCTGCAAAAAACACCACCAACACAACGTTTATATCAATACATTTTTTATCAACATTTTTAAGCGGTCAATTGCAACAGTTTGACATACAATGTATTCAGATAATATTTAACATTTTCCGTATGTGTAGCTTGTAAATATAGAGAACAGTGAAACAAATTGAATTAGCTGGCTAACATTCACCAGTTGCTTTTGACTGGCTAGCTAATGCTAACATGGCATTTGTCATTGAAACAATACTACTTACACGTATGTTAGCCAACAGAATATATTTTCTTTTTGCGGCTGTTGTAAAAAAAATAATCCATGGATCGCAAATACCACAAGCTTATATTACAGAGCAAACAAGTTTAAATAACCAGATGCTTTCTGGAACCCTTTTTGGAAGGAAGTCAGTGTCGGGAGCGAGAAGCCACAAGTGCACGAGATATCACACGCTCCCGCTGACAGAAAGGAATTTTAGATAGTGGCGCATGCGCACTTTTGACAGGCACACTGAATTTGCATGGTCACTGAATTCTTCGTAACACCCCGACCAAATATTAAGTGCATAAATTAACATACTTAGGAAACCTTTGCAGGTGTTTTGAGTTAATTAGCTGATTAGAGCTTGTTTTAGGTTGACATTTATGTATTATACATTCTAGTATTTGTTCTAGTATTTGGAGATAATGGATTTTTGATTTCCATGAGCTGTAAGACGTAATCATCAAGACTGAAACAAAAAAGGTGTGAAATGTTTCACTTTGTGTAATGAATCTAGAATATATGAAGGTGTCACTTTTTGACTTTTCCACGATATTCAAATTTTTTGAATACCCTTTTAGGTACAAAGAATTGCTTCTCAGAATCAAGCTGGATGTCTAAAGAGTACCTGAATGTCTAAAGAGTATGCTGAAGTGTACTGAAAATAAACAAATACCATAAATATCACAAATATCATTGTTCATTTTATGGGGATTTGCATTGTATTTCTTCAACACTTGAAATTTAGCACAAGAAGACGAGGAGAAATGTTTTCAGACAGGTAGTTATAGTGATAAAAATACCTGGGCCAGAGATTTTTCTTAATTCTCAGGCTATCTTTTCTGATGATCTGTACCTTATAAAATGCAATTTTCTTGAATTAGTTTTCTTGACTGGATTTGTTTAAAAATGTACGTTTTTTTTGACAATCACTTTCACAATGGTTAGTTCCTGCGCCTCAGAAATCATACCACCATCAACTGGCATCTCTCAATTCTTCAAAAAAAAAAGAAAAAGATGTCTCAAGTTCATGTAATTTTCCTGTAATGTCCTGCATGTATTAATTTATTCAGATTCAGAGTACAGATAACAGGGTGGTCAGCACAATAGTAGATATGTTTACAGTAAGTAACCTATGTGACAATTGAAACAGCTCACGTTTGGCTGTACTCTCAGCCCTCATTGTCATACCAAGTATATCTGAGTTGCCTCTTCACTGTTGATGTTGAGACTGGTGTTTCCTGCATACTGTTTTATGAAGCTACCAGTTGAGGACCTGTGAAGCATCAGTTTCTCAAACTAGACAATCTAATGTATTTGTCCTCTTGCTCAGTTGTGCACCAGGGCCTTCCACTACTCTATTCTGGTTAGAGACAGTTTGTGCTGTTCTGTGAAGGGAGTAGTACACAACGTTGTGTGAGATCTTCAGTTTATTCGCAATTTCTCACATGGAAAAGCTATCATTTCTCAGAACATGTATAGACTGATGAGTTTCAGAAGAATGTTCTTTGTTTCTGGCCATTTTGAGCCTGTAAACAAACTCACAATTAGTAATGGCCAAATGAGGCTTCATTAGCGTTATTTTAGCAGCAGGATATTATGCTGGCAGCACTCAGATTTTCTGTATCACAATAAAAGCCATAATTGAAATTTATACGGCAATATAGTCTGTAAAAAAGAACAGACATGAACAATATTGGAACAGACATTAAACATACAATGTACAGACTAGTTTGCCAACTATATTGCCTAATATATTTCAATGATGGCTTTTATTTTGAAAAAGAAAATCTGAGTTAGCACTGCCAGCATAATATCCTGCTGCTAGAAGAACGTTAATGAAGCCTCCTATGGCCATCACTACTCACAATTGCTGAAGCTTCAGACGCTCAACCAGTCCAAAGAAGGCCAGTTTTATTGCTTTTTTTATCAGCACAACAGTTTTCAGCTGTGCAAACATAATTGCAAGAGTTTTTTAATAGCCTTTTAAAACGATAAACTTGCATTAGCAAACACAACGTGCCATTGGAACACAGGAGTGATGGTTGCTGATAATGGGCCTCTGTATGCCAAAGTAGATATTCTGTTGAAAATCAGCTGTTTCCAGCTACAATACTCATGTACAACATTAACAATGTATACACTGTATTTCTGATCAATTTGATGTTATTTTAATGGACAAAAAAATTGCTTTTCATTCAAAACAAGGACATTTGTAAGTGACCCCACACTTTTAAATGGTAGTGTATGTTTACGTTCGACGAAGAGCACCATGTTAGTTACCAGGTATACAACATTGTCAGTGGGTTTATACGTGTACGCAACATTGAAGTTGGTCTGAATAAGCAACTCATCACAGCAGTTACATTGAAACAATTTTGGAAAACTTGATTGCGTTCGGTATGGACCTTCCCAGTGCTATTGGTCCTCAAATGACTCGCCATTATGTTCAATGTCAACATATGAGAAGTGCTATTTTCCATTGGAACGTGGTTGCTAGGGGCTGTATGTATTCAAAAGTTTAATATAGTGGCTGTTTCATAGGGTATTGTGGTTGGGAATGGTGGACGGGTATTTCCTGGAACACAAGGGCATTTATAAGTGACCCCAAACGTTTAAACGCCTAGTGTATATCTTCCAGATCAGGGGTCTACCGAACGCCTTCTGGCAGACCTCTGGTGCAGCAAGAGTTTCCTGCTGCTTGTGTGAATAGAAAATCATGACAAATGATCTTGTCCAAATAGGTTCTAAGAGTGTCAAGTGTGTCACCAACACTCACCTTGGTGTGAAGTTTGGCAATTTGCTTCTCGTTTACATGGGGTAGTCGATAGATTCGACTCTTGTAGCGGAACTGTGCAAGAGGACAGACAAGTAGAGGGGATTAGGGCTAGTCAATTATTTAGAACATGGTGTCATGTGGTAATGACAGTTGCTCTAATTGGATGAGAATGTAATTGTCTCCCTCGAGACGCCATTGCCAATTAGTCTGGATTTTATAGATGCATTCAGATGCCAAATATTCTCAAACATAGCAGATAACTGCTGTGAAAAGAGCTGATGTGATTGGTTACTTTACATTTCAGAGGCATGTTTGAGCATATTTTTATCTGAACATTCAAAAAACGTAATGCACCGCTCTTTCCATTCATCCATTGGCTGAAATAATATCTCTACAGGAGTGGCACCTTTTATCAATTGGCTGGGGTGGCAGGTAAGTAATTGTCTCCCTGGAGACGGCTGCGCCAATTGGTTGGCACTCTGGAGTAAATCCAGTTCATAATGAGACCTATGTTTTATTTTAATGGATTGAAAATAAGAAGACATATAGAGCACTGGCACCTTTATTAATTGGCTAGGGTGTCAGGTAGCCTAGTGGTTAAAGTGTTGGGCCAGGGAACAATAGGGCAAGTCTTTTTAACCATAATTACCACTGTATCGCTCTAGATAAGAATGACTGCTATATAACGGAAATATAAAAGGATACTGTCATTTAAAATCCCTGGTATTGACTAGTTTAGTTGATATGAAAAATTTATAAAACCCAAAACACTGATTTGATGGACCCACACAGACCAGTTAAACCTAAATCAAAATGGACTGGATAAGAGTATCTAAATAACAATAAGATTATAATATCGTATATTCATCTGCTTATGGATTACTTACAACACTGCAAAAACAAAGACAAAAAAGTTCCATTTGACTGAGAAGTACTGTACCACTCCTTTTAATCGCAAAAACAACTTCACCTACTGGCTGCCCATATACCTCTAGAGATGGAACCCCTGTACCGATCGGCTGCGGGTATTCCATGAAGAGGCGTTCCTCGTCCAGGAACTTCCCATCTCGTCCATTCATGGCGGGCTGGAAGAGGCCGTAGTTGAGCACGTCCTTCAGACTCTGGCTCAGAGTGCACATGATCCTTTGCTTGGCCACCCACACGGTTGCATTTGGGTTGAACCGCATACATTTCTGTGGGAGGAGGGGATCAAGGTAGGGACAGAAAGAAGAGAGCCGTGGTGAGAGTGGTCACTGCCTTTTAGTTGTTGGGCCAGGGCTGGATTGGTATCCATGCAACACTTGCAACCAACATTTCCTGTACAAACATATTTGCAACATCGCAAAAAGTGCCATCAGCTGTGGTGTGGATAATTTACGACTCACAGCGTGAACTCCTATCACCCCCTTTCCACACCCAGTCTGATTACCTTCGAGCTGAACAAACCAACAATACAGCTGAATCCTTCCAGACCTGGCCGAATCAGAGGGGATTATGGGCCATGGGCCATGGCAGTCGGTGTTTGTTTGTTTGCGTCTGAGTATTTACCTCCTGATCTGCTGCTCAGCTGGTGATAGCGGACCTGTGCCTGTGATAAAGAATGAGGCTGATGAACACTCTCTGAACTCTTCCCATAATTCCCCCTGCCTGGCAGCGAGTGGCCGAGGAAAACAAGGGGTGGAAGGATAGAGGTGTATATGAACAGATGTTTGGCTTCTGTCTCTGGGGAGACAGTCAGCTGTTTTAGCCTCTGCCTAAAGGCTTCTGCTAAAGTACGTTACATCTCCATTGTGTGTTCCAGCCTTGTCCCTACACATGAGTGCTCAGAACATATAATACCACAGGTTAACTTTCAGTAAAAACTTTATGGAATTGAAGGATTATAGTCTGAGATAACTACGAAACAAAGCGTTTCAGGTGAATATGAAACGTGACAGAAAAGTTTCAGGAGGAATGAGAAATGTGAACAGCAGTATTTTAGGAGACACTATGAAATGTGACAGAACGTTTTAGAAGAAACAATAAAATGTCATATAGAGCGTGGATTACTGAAATAGCTATTCTGATAGTGAAAAAGCCAGTGACATGACTAAAGTGGGTTCAATGTTCAGATACAGTATGGTGTACCTCCTCTGGAATAACAAACAATGAAATAACATTTTATTAGGACATTTACATCATAAATCAGAGATAAATGTCTTATTTCCTGAACACTCAAACCCTCTGTACTGTAATCCCAGAGACAGAGGTGGGAGTGGGCCATTTGACCATGCTGAGATTGATGCCTGATAAGCGTTGATTTGGGCACAGCCCAGAATAATAGTGTTAAAAAAGGAAAAGCATTCAGACATGTAACAGATGAAACAAGACCTCCTTTCTAGTCGTCTGACACCTACTGTATTTTGTCCAGGTAAATAGCCAAAACACCAAGAAACATTCAAAACCAAGTGAGGTTGCTGTGCACGGCTAATGCTCCAGATTGATTCTGAGAAGCAATTCTTTGTACCTAAAAGGATAAAAGTGACAAGGCACCTATGCTTCCTATGTTTTTATCCCGTTTTTATTCTATTTCTATTTTCTTATTCTATGTTTTATTATTATGATGTTGTTTTGATGTTTTCATTTGAGTATTTGTTTTTATGCTGTTGTATTTTTATATTTTTTCTTTTTCTCTGTAAAGCACATTGAATTGCTTCTATGTATGAATTGTGATATATAAATAAACTTGCTTGCTTGCAAAGTGCTTTTCTTTACCTGAGCAATAACCAACATTGTCTAGGCCAAAATATACATTAATTACATGCCACGCCTGAAGACACTATATTGTCCAATCAAGCCACTCCTTTTACAGCAGCTAATGGCAAATAACAGACTCCTTTCACTGACATTCCAGCTACAAGCCATGCCATCCAGACGGCACACCTAGAGACCTCAAGTTAATACAAACATTACACATTCTTGAAAATATGCACCTACATTATCAGTCAAAAGTTTTAGAATACAGTTTTTTCAATTTTGATTAAAATTCACAATGTTTAATGTTTAAAAAGTACAAATAAATAATTAGAGACAAACCAAAAAAGAATACAATAAAGAAATCATGGAAATGCCACACTTGTGGCATTCTTTCTACAATGGAAATCAAATCCTGTTTGGAAAGTTATCCCCAACACAGTTGCAGAAGCTCCCAAAAATGTGTTGCACTTGTAGGCAGGGATGGACAGTATTTATGATACATAAATACATTTATGTTACATATTTAAAATATGTATTTCAAATACAAAATAGTATTTTGAAATTTGTATTTAATAGGGTTGATGAAAATGGCTTCGTATTTTGTATCAACATACTTTAGTGTTTTGAATTTTAAAAATATTGTAAAATACATTTTTAAAAAGTGTACATGATGACAACATAAATATGCTGCCTACTCCGTAATTTGCCCAGACTTCTTGAGATCAGAACAAAAAATTGATCAATACCCGAAGAAGAAGGTCAAGGTGAGAAACGTGTAGGTTGCCAGCTTTCCATACATTTTTGCATAAATTGCTAAAATTTTTACAGTTCATGCTAAGTTTTGGTGTTTGTTTTAGTAGACTAGGCTAAATCCTTTACCAACTTACGTAAGGTTCTAGCTAACTATTTGACCCAAGAAGCAGCCCTCAGTTAACGTTAGCTTGCCACTTTCAGCCTATGTTAAGTTTTTGTCAGTTGTGCATGAAAAAAATAATAAAGCATTTCAGTGTTGTAAAACATTACATTATAATGCCACAATATGGTGTAACTTCTAAAAATGCACACACGTGCCTTTTTGTCATTAACACTCATTCAATCCCACGCTTACTCTCTCACCCACACTCACATATAAGTTTGACTGTTTTTGGTAGAACTTTTGAACTGTATTGGAATACCTGGTCTGTAGTATTCTCTATTGTAGTATTCTCTATTGGAGTTTAAGTAAATGTTCTTACTACACTATTAATGTGTATGTGTCCTCTATACCTATATTCTGAGGCTCTCAATAGATTCAGTGGTTGGAGTTGAATTAATACACCTTGACAAGTGCTGTTGCTTCTTTCTGATTTACGTTTCTGGCTACATTTAAAATCAAAACATACTGATCATTCAATAAATGTTGACAAAGTGCTAAAATTTTTGTTTTCATTTTCCAAATAGGTGTCCAATGATTAATAAATAAATAATTGATTGCTAAATGATTGTACCCTAATTGAAGTAGCGGTTTAGTAGGATCATGATTTTGCATACCATTGCATGAATGACTGCCTGACACAATTTATTATTATACACTGCTCAAAATAATTAAGGGAACAATCATCACAGTATAACACCAAATAAATTAAACTTCATGGGATATCAATTTGTCCAATTAGGAAACAAAAGCGAGTGTGAATCAATGTCACATGCTGTGGTGCAAATGAAAATTAAAACTGGTTCACTGGAGTGGCAACAGCAAGACAACCCCAAAAAGGGAATGGTTTTGCAGGTGGTGGCCACAGACAATTGCTCTCTCCTTATCCTTGCTGACTGATTCTTCTCCAGTTTAGCATTTTGCTAGTGTCCTTGTCACTACTGGTAGCATGAGGCGGTACCTGTAGTCCATTCAGGTTGCACAGGTAGTCCAGCTTCTCCAGGGTGGCACATCCATATGTGCCATCACAAGAAGGTTTGCTGTGTCTCCCAGTGCAGTCTCAAGAGCATAGAGGAGATACCAGGAGATGGGCCGTTACACGAGGAGAGCTAGACAGGGCCGTAGAAGGGCATCAACCCAGCAGCAGGACCGGTGCGAGGAAGAACAGGAGGAGCATTGTAGAGCCCTACAAAATGACCTCCAGCGGGCTACTGGTGTGTATGTTTCTGACCAAACCGTCAGAAACATACTCCATGAGGGTGGCATGAGGGCCCGACATCCTCTAGTGGGACCTGTGCTCACAACCCAGCACTGTGCAGCTCGATTGGCATTCACCAGAGAACACCAGAATTGGCAGGCCCGCCATTGGCACCCCATTTCTCTTCACAGATGAGAGCAGGTTCACACTGAGCACATATGACACATGTGAAAGAGTCTGGAGACGCCGTGGTAAATGTTATGCTGCCTGCAACAACATCCAGCATGACCGGTTTGGCGGTGGGTCAGTGATGGTCTGGGAAGGCATATCCTTGGAGGATTGCACAGACCTCCATGTGCTAGCCAACAGTACCCTGACTGCTGTTAGGTACCGGGATGAAATCCTCAGACCCATCGTCAGACCTTACGCTGGTGCAGTGGGCCCTGGGTTCCTCCTGATGCAGGACAATGCCCGGCCTCATGTGGCCAGAGTGTGTAGGCAGTTCTTGGATGACGAATGTATTGATGCCATTGACTGGCCCTCACGTTTCCCAGTCCTGAATCCAATTGAGAACCTCTGGGATGTTATGTATCGGTGCATTCGATGCCACCAAGTAGCGCCACAGACTGTCCAGGAGTTCACTGATGCCTTGATCCTGGTCTTGGTGGAGATCCCCCAGGACACCGTCCGCCGTCTCATCAGGAGCATGCCCAGACGTTGTCGGGAGTGCATACAGGCGCGTGGGGGCCATACACACTACTGAGTCACATTGAGTTGCTGTGATGAAATTCACGCAAGTTAGAACAGCCTGTGATTTCAATTGTTTACTTTGATTTTCGGTGTGAGTTCGAATCCAGCCCTCATTCAGTTGGTAGATTTGGTTTCCTTTGACCGTTCTTACGTTCAAGTCAAGTTCAGTTCACATTGTTCTCAATAGATTTTGATCTTTAATACATCCTTCATCGAGACTCGATGTGTGATTTAAGTGTTCTCTTAATTTTTTTGAGCAGTGTATTTATGATTAACAATCAAATGATTAATTACTAAGAAACTAGTTGCTATGAATAAATGTGCCATTAGTTGTCTTCTTATGAATGGCTTGTTTGTCATTGAGTCAGTGTTGCTGTTGCAAAGTAGGCCCTTCATTACCAAACACCAAGTAACTAAATTAGGATACAGTTATGAGTCAGCAAACTGTTAGTTAAACATTAAACTGTTGGTCACTTTAAAACTAACCTTCATCTGGGTGATCACAGGGATGTGAATATTTGATCTGTTAACTGGTTGCATATGTCAGATTTATCGCATGACTCGTTAGGCAGAGGAAAGCTGTTGCTATCAAACACTGTCTACATACAGTAATCAACCGAGTCAGTGTACTGGTGAAGGGATTGGTCAAATAGGCCAATAGATGGAAGGGTCTGCGAAGTGATTTCATGCGCCCTTGTAAAAGTATTTTCAGTATTTTTGAAATACAAAAATACAGTATTTTATTTTGATACATCGTGTGGCTGCTGTATTTTGTAGTTTATTTTGATACACTTAAAATAAGGTATTTGGTATTATATTTTAAAACACATTTTGACGTATCTTTGCCCATCTCTGCTTGTAGGTTGCTTTGCTTTCACCCTTCTGCCCAGTTCATCCCAAACCAGCTCAATGGAGTTTAAGTCTAGAGACTGTCTTGGCCATTCCAGGATTTGATTATGCCAGTATAGTGAGTTGTGTACTGCGTATGCTATGTGTATCCGTTATTCTGACGAGCACCCCTCTGACTTTAATTCAGACCAAAGTAACGCTCCTTTCTCTGCTATTTGTAAACCATTTTCTTAATTACCATATACATCCTGGAAATTTTTTATGAATAGATGGGTGCTTGCAAATTAAAGACAGTCACATACAGTGCTGCTTGAAAATACGTGAACCCCTTTTTTGTGTTCCCAATGACATCTTTATTTAATCAGAACTTCTATATCTGACATAACAGGTTTATATTAACTAACTCCACATGTTGGTTTAGAGGAAATCATGTATGTAGTAGAAAACTTAAAAAAAAGAATTAGTGCAGGTGCAAAAATAAGTGAACCCCAAGTTGCATTGGTTAAATCAAGCAGGTAAGTAGAATCATGTGGGTAGATAATTGGGTGCCAAAATAACCAATCAAATGGAGGGATCTTAAGGAAAGGGTTTGGGCAGGACTCTGACAAATAGAGACAAAAAACCTGGTCAGTTGGGTGTTACCCATACAGGTGAATACAAAACACCATGCCGAGAGGAAAGGAGATCTCAGACGACATCAGGAAGAGGGTAGAGAGAGCAAATCAGTCTGGGGAAGGCAACAGTATACAACGATCTCAGAAATATTTGAGCTCCCTCAGTCCACAGTGAAGCAAATAATTTACAAATAATTTAAAAATGGAGCACATTTAACGTGAAAGCAACTCAGCCTAGAAGTGGATACCCTTTCAAAATATCCCCAAAAGCCAAAAGATAAAAATAATAAATCAGGCTAAACCAAAAACAACATCTGGAGATTTGCAGACCTCCCTTGCCGCATCTTCGGTTACTGTGCATGCTTCATCAATAAGAACACTGAATCGAAATGGCATTCATGGGAGGATTGCTAGGAAGAAGCCACTGCTGTCAAAGAAGAACCAAACAGCCCTTCTTAACTTTACAAGAGACCACCTGGACAAATCTGAAGGTTTCTAGAAGTCCATTCTCTGGACTGATGAGCCCAAAATTGACCTTTTGAGGGCTTTGTTTGGCAAAAACCCAACATTGCATACCACCAAAAAACCCTTCCCAAAACTCAAGCATGGTAGTGGGAATGTCAAGTTCTGGGGCTGCATTTCCTCCTCTGGACCTGGGCAAAAATCCCTAAAAAAACATGTCAGAGACTGATGACTGGCTATAGGAGATGATTACAAGTTATCCCTGCTTATGCCACATATGACCAAGATGGTGGCGCGTGTACATCCCAAGGCCCAGCGTCAACCCAGGTTTTGCAAATTAGCAAAAATGTACTTAATAGTTTCTAGTTTATTCACTCGGTACAGCCTAGCATACAGCATATACAGCCGAACAAGAACTCCTGGATATTGAAACACAATGCACAGATAGAGTTTTTGACAACTTCCAACTTCCACCGGAGATTGTGAAGACGCCCCGGAAAGATGCCAACTATATTGCCAACAGGAAGTGCACGTAGGTGGCGTCGAGACCATAAACAAAGACAAGGGAAGCGGGGAGGCCTCCGGGCTAGGCTAATGCTAACTCCCCATTGGTCTTCACTACCTAGCCTTTTCCTCACTAACGGGCAAAGAAAATGGACAAAATACAACTAAGAATCATCTCACAAAAAAGGATTATGGATTGTAGCATCATGATTTTCTCAGTAACGTGGCTACACAAGAAGATGATTTCAATCACTCAAATCTAAAAACTGTTTTTCCCAAATTCCTTCAAAATGTCTTCTGCCCCACCAGAGACGACAATACACTGGACCACGTATACACAAACATTCCAGAGGTGTAGAAAGCAATTCCCCTCCCCCACATGGGTCAATCTGACCACCTCTCAGTGTTCCTACTTTCCAAGTATTTACCCCTCATTAAATGGGTGAAACCATCAGGGAGGTCATTCAAAGTGTGGCCAGAGGGAGCAGGCTCACTACTACAATGCCAGTTTCAAAACACAGACTGGAGATTGTTTGCCACTAAAGCCGCCCTTGACTCCCATATGAACAATAACACATATGCTTCCTCCATTTTGGATTACATCAACACCTGCACTAACAACGTCACCACCCATAAACTAATAAAGACCTTCCCCAACCAGAAGCCTTGGATGAACAGTGAGGTCCGTCAACTGCTAAAGGCACTCAACGCTGCGTTCAGATCCAGCAATGCGGAGGCCTACAGCTCATCCAGGGCCAACCTGAAAAGGGGCATCAAGATGGTTAAAAATGACCACAAATTGTGGAGTGAGGAGCACTTCAACAACATCTCTGAACCCTGATGCATGTGGCGGGGCATCCAAGCCATCACAGACCACTGGCCAAAGAACCCCACCCCCACAGCCAGCAATATCTCCAACACCGACGAGTTAAACTGGTTCTACTCTCGCTTCGACGGGCATTAATGGCGAGCCCCCCTCAGACTATCCACTCTGCCCTGACCCACCTGGACATAACCAACACCTACAGTATGTGAGAATGCTGTTCATAGACTTTAACTCAGTATTCAACATGGTCATCCCCTCTAGGCTGGTCAACAAACTCAATGACCTAGGGATCAGCCCCTCTCTCTGCAACTGGACTCTGGACTTCCCAACCAACAGACCCCAGTCTGTCAGGTTAGACAACTTCACCTCCACCCTGATACTGAACACTGGTGTTCCTCAAGGCTGCGTGCTGATCCCCCTCCTGTACTCCCTCTTCACCTATGACTGCGTTTCCAACACCATCGTCAAGTTCACAGATGACACCACGGTGGTAGGCCTGATCAGTGATAATGATGAGGCAGCCTATAGGGAGGAGGTCAAGTGCTTGGCGGCATGGTGCACTGACAACAACCTGGCCCTCAATGCAAAGAAAACCAAGGAGCTCATTTTGGATTACAGGAAATCTGAAGGCTGCAGTCACGCCCCAGTTCTCATCGATGGCACTGAGGGGGAGCGTGTGTCCAGCTTCAAATTCCTGGGTGTCCACATCTCCGAGGACCTCTCCTGGTCCCTCAACACCTCAGCCCTGGTCAAAAAGGCGTGGCAGCACCTGTACTTCTTGAGGAGGCTGAAGAAAGCCCACCTGTCTTCCAAGATCGTGACCCTAACTTTTACCGCTGCACAATCGAAAACATTCTGACTAACTGCGCCACATGGTGGTTTGGTGGTTGTTCCGTAGCTGACCAGATACCAGCCATCGTAGACCCAGATCCCAGCCATCGTAGACCTCCAGCGCAAGCGGTGTCTGCGTAGGGCGTGTGGCATCACCAGGGACCCTTCACATCCATGCCAAATACAGTTTGCCCTCCTACCATCAGGCAGGCGGTACAGGTCTCTCCGTTCTCTCACCAGCAAGGTCAAGTCTGATAAGGA
Source organism: Esox masquinongy (assembly GCA_016801175.1). Classification (NCBI taxonomy): domain Eukaryota; kingdom Metazoa; phylum Chordata; class Actinopteri; order Esociformes; family Esocidae; genus Esox; species Esox masquinongy. Next base: position 22,093 of record JACXGI010001884.1, on the reverse strand, counting down.
AGTTTTCAGTTGTCTACAGGTATGTGTCATTGCTGCTATTCCTGTATTTCATTTGCACATGCCGACTTGCACCTTAAAATAGCCTTCATTGCACATTTAGAACTGCCACTGTACTTACATTTTCAATTGTTACATCTACATGTCTACCTCGAGAACCTCATTGCTGCTATCCCTACATTTCAATTGCACATGCTACCCTATTCCTTCAATTTGCCTCCATTGCAAATTCAGAATGTCATTGTTCTTTTAGAATTGCCACTTGTACCCGCACAAGTATTTATACCACTTGTACAACTATTATACTGAACTAATATACTGAATACTTGTACATTTTCTGCCCTCCTCCATTTGCTTCCATTGCACATTTAGAATTGCCATATGTAAAGCATTTGCATTAATTGCACATCTATACATTCCACTTGTACATACATACACTTAATACTTGCACATTTTCTGCCCTCCTCTATTTGCACTTCTGATTAGTCACAAACTGGATTTTGTTGTACTGTACTTGTACTTGTTCAATGACAATAAAGTTGAATCTAATATAATCTAATCTAACAAGCTATTGCCACAAACGATTGAATGAAGGAATTCAGATATTTTTGGACACATGAAAATGTAATAAAAAATTTGCTAAACTTTGAATAAAAATGAAAATAAATCATATGTTTTTGTTTGTATCCTTTATTTGGAATGTCTTTATTACGAATTGGGGTTTAAATAAGGATTTTATAAGTTTATTTTAATATGTTAAATTAAAATAATGACTATCACTGTAGGGTTCAAATACGTTCAAGCAGCACTGTACTGTAAGTGAAATGACTAATTATCAGTGTTTCATTCGTTTTTAATACATCTTAAAGTGTGTAAGTAAGTTACATATGATTCGAGTTGATTGAGGGTATTGTTAAACAAAACCCTGGTGGTGCTCCGTAGTTAATGTCAAGAACATTAATCAGCTGGGTAATTCATAATTAATCATAGTCATGATAAATGTAATGAAGTTCCCCAACAATGGAGAGAGACTAGGAATTGAGGAAAAAAGGAGAGGGGAAAGAAGACATTGGGGAATACATCAACATGAATACATACATACAATTCTCTCTCTCACGCACACTCTCACATACACACGCAGCCCACTGACTGCCTCAGAGGTAAACCGATCTAATAAAATGAATGAATGCTAATTGAACCTAATAAGTAAGTTATTTAAATATATATTGGAGATGGAGGAACAGTTAATCCCCAGTGTTTTAGGTTATTCAACACTATAGGGTTCAAAACAGTCTCGTTTTAAAAGCTCTTATGCGGGTTGTCTGATAGGCACACACATTATACACTACCTGTGAGACTGCATGTGTCTTGTAGTGTGGGGGACAGTTTAATTATTCAACCATGTTGGTCTTCCTAGTGGACTGTGACCTGATCATATGATGAAATAGCAGAGCTGAGCACTGAATTGGGATCAATTTGTAATTATGGTGGCGATTCCATACAAAGGTCAACCAGAGTATTCAAAAATCCAATGAAAGCTGGCCAAATATAACAAATTTCCTTACTAACATGTGTATGTTTACAGAATACAGAGTTCCACAGCCAGGATAGGAACACCTGCCCATATGTCAACTACTACATGGGTTCTTCACAAATCCTGCCTAAATTAATCAAAGGCGCAGAGAAAGCCACTGCTGAAAATCCATCACATCAAATCAATTTTTAATTTTTCCATGAGCCATGTGGAAGACATTACCAAGATGGCAATAGGTTCTCTGGTGAGATGAGACTTCTTTGTCAAAATGTGAAATGTTGTATATGGAGCAAAGCCAAAACTGCTGGACATTGGTTGTTGGATTGCACCAATTGAGCCAATGATTATCACCCTGGCAATTCCTCATGCTTTTCTGATTGGCTATGAAGGCCACATATGAGCAGTGTTCCACCAGACCATTCCAGAATTCGGGCATAAGTGTCTAGTAACAACATTAGTCGGCTGTTGTTTAAAAATGACAAGGTATCTGTTGTTAACCAATTATTTCAGCTCTTGCAAGATTTTTATTAACCATAGACTAACCACTTTTTTGTCACCAACCCCAAACTCCTACACACTGTTCCCCTGTGTTAATTATGAAAATGAACAGTTAAGTAGGCAAAACTGATCAAATTGAATTTTTGGTTTCCGTGTTCTACTGTCTTGTATAGATAAGGGGGCGACATGCACTTTTACTCAAGCTTTCAGTATACCTTCGTTTAATTGACATATTGAACCCTTTGTCTCACCAAGTCGAACGTGTTGGGTTCACATACTTAAAAAAAGAGGGGGCGCAGTAACATTACCCAAGGACAGCAGATGGCAATTCAAATCTACCACCATCTATGGCCATTTCAAATGAGGAACATGTTAAGCATTATTTATACTTCTCTGTAGATTAACATAATAGTCTCTGCGTAACGACAAAAAGAAAGGACTTTTGGATAACCGTAGCTTGCAGAGGCTCACAGAGGAGCTTTCGCGCACACCTCCCAATTCTTAAAAACGTGTTGTGCATATTCTGTGATGATGTGCGTCAAACAAAAGCTGATTGGACAAGCTGTTCGTTTTTTCCGAGTGCTTCCTAGGTGTGTTTCGGTTTCTTCCATTTCAATTTTGTTTTTCATTCTGCGTAGATTCTGGGTTAATAAATATGACACCGCCCTCTAGCAGATATTTTAGTTTTACGTGCAAGTATGTTGGCAAACACCTATGTGAAGGTCTGCATGAGGCCCGTTAATGCCTGCACAGACGTTGTTGCAGAACTATATAAGAGCCTTAAGTTGGAAAAATAATAAATAAACAGATGACAAACCATAGCAAGCTATCCTGCTTGCCACCACAATTCCAATTTAACAAAAACGCAGCTTGACATGGAACGTTGATAATACACTGCTCCAAAAAATTAAGGGAACACTTAAATCACACACTGGGTCTCGATGAACGAAATACATTGTGTAATTTGTTGAGAACAAAATGATGTAACAACAGTTAATGGAAACCAAAATCACCAACCAATTGAGGACTGGATTCAAACTCACACCAAAAATCTAAGTAAACAAATGAAATCACAGGCTGGATCAGGGCATCAGTGAGCTCATGGACAGACTGAGGCCCTACATGGCGGCGGCAGATGCACCAAGGCATAACATCCCAGAGGTTTTCAATTGGATTCAGGTTTTGGGGAGCATGAGGGCCAGTCAATGGCATCAATGCCTTTGTCATCCAGGAACTGCCTACACACTCTGGCCACATGAGGCCGGGCATTGTACTGCACCAGAAGGAACCCAGGGCCCACTGCACCAGTGTAAGGTCTGACAATGGGTCAGTCCTGCTCTCCTCGTGTAACGGTCCATCTCCTGGTATCTCCTGGTATCTCCTCCATGCACTTGAGACTGTACTGGGAGACACAGCAAACCTTCTTGCGACGGCACGTATGGATGTGCCATCCTGGAGAAGCTAGACTGCCTGTGCAACCTGAATGGGCTGCGGGTACCACCTCATGCTACCAGTAGTGAGAAGGACACTAGCAAAACTATAGAAAAATCAGTTAGGAAAGATAAGGAGAGAGCAATTGTCTGTGGCCACCACCTGCAAATCCATTCCCTTTTTGGTGGTTGTCTTGCTTTCGCCTCTCCAATGCACCTGTTGTCACTTTCATTTGCACCAAAACAGGTGACATTGATTCACAATCGCTTATGCTTCCTACCTGGACAGATAGATATCCCTGAAGTTTAACTGACTTGGTGTTATACTGTGTTGATTACGTGTTCCCCTAATTTTTTTTGAGCAGTGTAGTTGGGATGTTGGGAGAGGCGAAAAATATCAAGGGCCAGAATGTCATTAGAACAGTCAAAACACTCTGGTCTAGCAAAGTGGATATTTTTCAAAAATTCAAAAAATCTGTCATGAATTCTTAATTGTAACAGACCAACAATGTGGTGCCAACAATGTGGTTCCTCACGTCCAATTTTGAAACGTGGCTGTTTTGTCGCACATAATTGTTTTTTTTTTGGTTAAGATTTAAAGTGTCTGCTAAATGTTACCTCCCCTTCATATGCATACATTATATACTTGCACTGAAAAAAGTACAAGCTGTTGTTCATCTAATGCATTAAATTGCATTAAACTGAAATTAAAATTATTAGTTTAGTTGTACTACCTGATGTTTTAATTTGGATCCAGTTATGTTGCCTGTGGAGTAAGAGCTGAAATATTTTAGTTTCATTCAATATATGTTTTTTAGGTTGAGGCACAAAGAATTTAGCAACACTATCAATATACAGCTCTGAGACCAATGCAAAAGGATCCGTTTCTCTGGTTTTAGGTATGTGTTTGAGTAAAATGAACAGTTTTGTTTTATTCTATAAACTACTGACAACATTACTCCCAAATTCCAAATAAAAATATTGTCATTTAGGGCTTTTGGGTGACTTTATGCCACTCCTGGCACAAAAATTCAAGTAGCTCGGCTTTGTTTGATGGCTTGTGAGCATCCATCTTGCTCTTGATCAAATTCCAGAGGTTTTCAATGGGGTTCAGGTCTGGAGATTGGGCTGGCCATGACAGGGTCTTGATCTGGTGGTCCTCCATCCACACCTTGATTGACCTGGCTGTGTGGCATGGAGCATTGTCCTCCTGGAAAAAACAATTCTCAGAGTTGGGGAACATTGTCAGAACAAAAGGAAGCAGGTGTTCTTCCAGGATAACCTTGTGCTTGGTTTGATTCATGGGTCCTTTGCAAAGACAAATCTGCCCGATTCCAGCCTTGCTGAAGCATCCCCAGATCATCACCTATCTGCCACCAAATTTCACAGTGGGTGCGAAACACTGTGGCTTGTAGGCCTCTCCAGGTCTCCGTCTAACAATTCCTCAACCAGGTGTTGGGCAAAGCTGAAAATTTGACTTGTCAGAGAAGATGACCTTAGTCCATTTCTCTACAGTCCAATCCTTATGGTTTTTTTCAAACTTCAGCCTGCTCTTCTTTTCTTCTCATTGATGAAGGGCTTTTTCCTAGCTAAGCACGACTTCAGCCCTGCGCCTAGGAGCCTGTTTTAAACTGTCCTTGCCTTGCACTTCACCGCTGCTGTTTGCCATTCTTTTTGCAGGTCACTTGATGTCATCCTACGGTTGTTGAGTGACATTTGAATGAGTTGACGGTCATCTCGGTCAGTGGACAGTCATTTTCACCCGCTGCCAGTCTGTAGCTTTGTTGTCCCCAATGTCTGTTGCTTGACCTTGTTCTTATGAACCGCCGTCTTTGAAATTTTCAGGATGGAAGCAACCTGACGCTCACTGTATCCCTCTGCCAGTAAAGCCACATTGAACCCTTCTTTTCCTCACTCAAAGCTTTTCTTTTCAACTCTTTTGTCATGCTGAATATTTGTTTATTCAAATTACCTTTGAGGTACTACTTGCACTGTTTTTGCCATCCAGCTGGTCCTATTGCAAGAGGATAGTGATGACTACAGCAGTGGTTTTTATACTTTTCCTCTTTAAATTAGATTTGTTTCAGGTAATCACCTAATAAGTACCTCATTAAGTAAAATGAGTTGTGCCTGTGTTGGAATTTAACAGACACTGGAATGGAATGGCTGCCATACATGTAGAGATGCTGATTTAAGAAAAATTAGAAGTGGTCTCTTAATTTTTTCCAGAGCTGTATCTCCAAATGCTTTATTGAAAGCATTTATTTATTTTTTTTTACAGTTTTTCTCAATATCTTCAGCACTTATGTTGATGAAGAATTCACATTTTCAAAACAGTTAACATCCAAACAAAATCACAGATTTTTACAATATAATTTGCAAAATGAACTTAGACAAAACATGAAATAAATGACACAAAATCAAGCACTTGCATCAATTGATAAAACTTGACATTTCATAAAAAGTTTTTCAAATCAATCATTACACAATGGCAAAATAAATACTGAATTAGCATAGCAATTCAGCCAGGTGAACTGAGTGGTAATTGGGCAGCGATGATTCCGCTGATGTCGGCTACCTCCAATCACAATATCAGTAATGCTACCAGGAGATAGCTCTCCCATCAGCATGCTTCACAAAGGGTTATTCGAATTCATGCTGGAGGGGGAGTGACATCCCGCAGGGTTAGGTGGAAAGACGTGGAGCTTCCGCGTCTGTGAGATGAGGCAGACCGCGACTTCGGCAGAGGGGATGAGCTGGGTTGCTGGGCGTCCTCCCTCTACGTGCTTGTTCCCTGGATGTGGTGCTGTCTGATCCGGTTCGGTATCGATTGCGGTGGGATATGGTTGTTATTGCATGGTTGAGTATGTGACTGTTTATTAATATACTGAGTTGTGTACTGCATATGTTATGTGTGGGATATCTTAAGCCTGGTTCACATTACAGCATCTGTCTTACAAGTGTGTACTATTCACACAATCGTTCCACTGCTGGTTGGAATAGTGTGCAGGCTGTAGTGCATGGGATGACAGCCGTCTCTCGTCTGATTTCGGATTTATTGGGAAATGATATCTGCATACAACAGAGGTGATAGATTAATTCAAAATGTAATAAAACATGCTTTGTTAGGTGACTTTTTCCTCAAATTGCTTCTATAGCTTTGTATTAAAGTCAAGCAAATCTAGATAGAGCTAGGCTGCTAATTTCCGGTTATGTTAACTTGCTGTAGCTGCGCTAAAATTACACAGAGTTGGATGTTTTCACAATATGTGGCATCTGTTTTGCAATTATGGTGGTGTGCATATCAAGTAGAGGTCTGCTGTTGCAGAGGTTAATGTTGCAGGTATACCATGTTGGTTGTTGGGTAACGAGTGCTGGCGTAGCATTAGATTTGCATGGTTTATGGTGTGCTAATTGGCGATTGATTGGTAATAGCTGTCTTGAGGTTATTTGCTCATGTTTCTTGTTGTCTATAATGCGGACGCTCTGTGTAACAGGTTTGTACGGACATTCTGTATTCGGTTAGTCTATACATTATGTATTGTTGTCTTGCACTTCTTTGTTGCAAGGTGTTCTTTTGCTGCAGTACTTTAGTTTTTTATTTTCTCCAGGTGGATCACACATCTGTCAGTTGTTATTGTAGATGGTGTTGGATGTATCTCAACTTGTGAAAAATTCCAGTCTGATTTCCAACATAGTACAGAAACAGCACTCCTAAAGGTTGTAAACAGTCTTAGGATAAACACTGACATTAAAAAGCTATCTATCCTTGTACTACTGGTCCTATTCTACCATTCAAAAGATTGGGGTCTCTTAGAAATGTCCATGTATTTTAAATAAAAGCATGTTTTTGTCTATGAAAATAACAAAATTAATCAGAAATACAGTGTAGACATTGTTAATTATGTTAATGACCAATGTAACAGGAAATGGCAGATTTCTTATGGAATATCTACATATTCTGCATTATCAGCAACCATCACTCCTGTGTTCCAATGGCACGTTGTGTTTGCTAATACAAGTTTATCATAAAAGGCTATGTGATCCTTAGAAAACCCTTTTGCAATTATGTTAGCCCAGCTGAAAACTGTTGTGCTGATATAAGAAGCGATAAAACAGGCCTTCTTTAGACTAGTTGAGTTTATGGAGCATCAGCAATTGTGGGTTCAATTACAGGCTCAAAATGGCCAGAAACAAAAACTTTCTTCTGAAAATTGTCAGTCTATTCTTGTTCTGAGAAATTAAAGCAATTCCATGTGAGAAGTTGCCGAAGAACTGTAGATCTCATACAACAGTGTGTACTACTCCCTTCACAGAACAGTGCAAACTGGCTCTAACCAGAATAGAAAGAGGAGTGGGAGGGCCTGGTGCACAACTGAGCAAGAACCATATTTCAGACTGGCCAATAAACAGAAAAGATAAAGATGGGCAAACAAACACAGACACTGGACAGAGGAAGAATGGAAAAATGTTTTATGGACAGATAAGTTTGAGGTGTTCGGATCACAAAGAAGAAAATTTGTGACATGCAGACCAAATGAAAAGATGCTGGAGGAGCGCTTGACGCCAACTGTCAAGCATGATGCAAGCAATGTGATGGTCTGGGGGAACTTTGGTGGTGGTAAATTATGAGATTTGTACAGGGTAAAAGGGATCTTAAAGAAGGAAGGCTATCACTTCATGTTGCAACGCCATGCCATACCCTGTGGATGGCGCTTGATTGGAGCCAATTTCCTCCTACAACAAGATAATGTCCCAAAGCACAGCTCCAAACTGTGCAAAACCTATTCAGGGAAGAAGCAGTCAGCTGGTATTCTGTCTATAATGCCTGCACAGTCACCAGATCTCATCCCTATTGCCCTATCCTTACGGTACGTATGAGGTGCCCATTATGCCAATCCAACTTGTGGGAGGTGCTTTAGGAAGCATGGGGTGAAATCTCATCAGATTACCCCAACAAATTGAATGCCAAAAGTCTGCAAGTCTGTAATTGCTGCAAATGGAGGATTCTATCACAAAAGCAATGTTTGACGGACACAATTATTATTTCAATTAAAATGTCTAGCCTTGTCAATAACTACAGTTGTGCTCATAGTTTTGCATACCCTGGCAGAAATTGTGAAATTTTGGCACTGATTTTCAAAATATGACTGATCATGCAAAAAAACGGTCTTTTATTTAAGGATAGTGATCATTTGAAGCCATTTATTATCACATAGTTGTTTGACTCCTTTTTAAATCATAATGATAACAGAAATCACCCAAATGGCCCTGATCAAAAGTTTACATACCCTTGAATGTTTGGGCTTGTTACAGACACACAAGGTGACACACACTGGTGAAAATGGCAATTAAAGGTGAATTTCCCACACCTGTGGCTTTTTCAATTGCAATTAGTGTCTGTGTATAAATAGTCAATGAGTTTGTTAGCTCTCACGTGGATGCACTGAGCAGGCTAGATACTGAGCCATGGGGAGCAGAAAAGAACTGACAAAAGACCTGCGTGACAAGGTAATTGAACTTTATAATGATGGAAAAGGATATAAAATGATATCCAAAGCCTTGCAAATGCCAGTCAGTACTTTTCAATCATTTATTAAGAAGTGAAAAATTCAGGGATCTCTTGATAACAAGCCAAGGTCAGGTAGACCAAGAAAGATTTCAGCCAAAACTGCCAGAAGAATTGTTTGGGATGCAAGGAAAAACCCACAGATAACCTCAGGAGAAATACAGGCTGCTCTGGAAAAAGACGGCGTGGTTCTTTCAAGGAGCACAATACAACGATACTTGAAAAAAAAATGAGCTGCATGGTTGAGTTGCCAGAAAGAAGCCTTTACTGCACCAATGCCACAAAAAAGCCTGGTTACAATATGCCCGACAACACCTTGACATGCCTCACAGCTTCTGGCACACTGTAATTTGGAGTGACGAGACCAAATTAGAGCTTTATGGTCACAACCAGAATACCATCCCCATTGTGAAGCATGGTGGTGGCTCACTGATGTTTTGGGGGTGTGTGAGCTCTAAAGGCATGGGGAATCTTGTGAAAATTGATGGCAAGATGAATGCAACATGTTATCAGAATACTGATAGACAATTTGCATTTTTCTGCACGAAAGCTGCGCATGGGACGTTCTTGGACTTTCCAGCACGACAGTGACCCTAAGTACAAGGCCAAGTTGGCCCTGTAGTGTTCTGGAGTGGCCATCACAGTCTCCTGACCTTAATATCATCGAGCCACTCTGTGGAGATCTCAAACGTGCGGTTCATGCAAGACGACCAAAGACTGCATGACGTGGAGGCATTTTGCCAAGATGAAAGGGCAGCTATACCACCTGCAAGAATCTGGAGCCTCATACACAACTATTACAAAAGACTGCATGCTGTCATTGTTGCTAAAGGGGGCAATACACAGTATTAAGAACTAAGGGTATGCAGACTTTTGAACAGGGGTCAGTTTTTTTCTCTTTTGCCTTGTTTTGTTTTATGATTGTGCCATTCTGTTATGACCTACAGTTGAATGTGAATCCTATAAGAAATGAAAGACGTGTTTTGCTTGCTCACTCATGTTTTCTTTACAAATGGTATATATTACCAATTCTCCAAGGGTATGCAAACGTTTGAGCACAACTGTATATTTCCTATTCATTTTGCTATATTCCCTACAAACTAATTTAATGTATGATTTCATGGAAAACAAGGACATTTCAAAGTGACCCCAAACTTTTGAACGGTAGTGTAAGTGCCACCTTCATAAAATTCTTCTAGACAGGCTTCAAAATTGGGTTGGACTATTTGGTTCAGTTTTAAACTGGTTTAAGACATACTCCCCCCGATGACCACAAATCGGAGACAATGAAGTTAACATGTGAAGTTCCACAAGGTTTGATTTCCTACAATGCTCAACCTGGACATGCTTCCTCTTGGTACCATCATTAGAAAGCATAGTATTAATGTTCAGAGCTAGGCTGATGATGCACAACTTTACATCTATGTGCCCCTGATAACTTTTGCCCCATTGATACATTGATTACATGCATTACAGACATTAATTTATGGATGGCACAACATTTATGCAATTAAATAAGAACAAAACTGAGGTTTTAATAATTGGTGCCAAGGTCCAAAGAAATAAACTGACTGCTCATATAATTTATCTTGATAAAAATCTTGGTGTGATTTTAGAATGTGACTTAAACTTTGAGACAAGTGACGAAAACAGCTTTTTACCCTTTAAGGAACATAGCAAAGGTCAACCCGTTTCTCTGCCAGGCAAACACTGAGAGACTGATTCATGCATTTATCACCAGCAGACATGACTACTGCAACTCTACTGATTGGCTTTACCCGAAAAAGTATTGGCAAAGTGCAATTAATTCACGTGCACTTGCATGTGTTCTTGCCAACACCAAAAAGAGAGAACACATAACACCTATTTTAAAGACTCTACATTGGCTGCCTGTTAATTATAGAATTGATTACACATTTGCCCTATTGAACTTTTAATGCACTACATGGCCTTGCACCTGAATACTTCTCTGACATGGTTTTTAGATATGTGCCTAGTCGGTCCCTCGGATCATCTGGCACTGGTCTTTTGGTTGTCCCAAGGGTCAGAACCAAAACTTTTCGTGAAGCCTCTTTCAGACACCATGGACCTGTCCTTTGGAACAGCTTGCCAGATTACCTGAGTGACCCAGATACTATTGACATATTTAAAAAATGTCCAGACACCTTTTTAGCCTGGCTATCTAAAAGATTTTCTTCAACTTCAATTTATGTAGTCATTTATCCCCTTTGTTTTAACCACTTATTTTTTCATTTTATTAGGGGTCCCTATTATTTTTTTTAGGATTATTATTATTATTATTCCTTATTTTGGACACATTCCCGTGTGATGGCATGCGCTACAGACATGCCACTTTGCCCATAGGTGTATACAGTCTGCCGAACTCATCTATTAGACTATGGGTCCAATTGAACCCTAGGTGGTGCTGTTATAAGCAATCTAAGTCATTCCAAAAGCTCCACAGGCATATTCACCCCATATGACCTAGAGGTCTGAATTTTGTCTAAAACACTAAAAAGTTATCTTCAACTAGCGCTGCATCAATCTTCACACCAGTCAGTATATAGCATCTTGGGACAAGAATCCAAAGATTTGGTAAAAGGATTGTTGACATCTTTAAAAGAGTGGCTGATATGAGCCAATGAATATTCCTGTGGATGTGGTCTCAATTCAAATGCTCATTAATGCAAGTTGGTGAGGCCTACTGCAACCAACGTTTCTATATGAGTTCAGGCCTATGGCAGGAAGGCCTCCATAAAGTTTTAAGCTGATCGGCCTGATGGTGGTGCTATAATCAACAAATGCATGGGGCTCCATAGGAAATAAATGGAAGTTAATGGGGAATGAATGCAAGTCTATGGAAAATCAATGGGAATCAATGGTGATTCAATAGGAGTCTATGGAAAACGCATGGAAGTCAATGGGGAATGAATGGGAGTCAATGGTGATTCAGTGGGAGTCTATGGGGAACACAGAAGTCAATGAGGAATGAATGGAGGTCAGTGATGATTCAATGGGAGTCTATATGGAACACAGAAATCATTAGGGAATGAATGGGGGGCAATGGGGAATGAATTTGGCTTGATGGGGAACGCATGGAAGAAAACAAGAGGTCAGTGGAGAATGAATGGGAGTCTATAGGGAATGCAAATAAGGCAATGGGGAATTAATGGAGGTCAATCAAGAATGAATGGGAGTCAATGGTGATTCAGTGGGAGTCTATGGGGAATTAATGGAGGTCAATCAGGAATGAATGAGAGTCAATGGTGATTCAATGGGAGTTTATGGGAAATTAATGGGAGTCAGTGGTGAAAGAATGGGAGTTAAGGGGGAATGAAAAATGGGTGCCATGGTGGTCCTGAAAAGAAAGGACCCCGCCATTTCCACTTGTGGTTATACAGTTAGGTCTGGAAATAATTGGACACTGACACAAGTTTTGTTATTTTGTCTGTTTACCATAATACATTCAAGTTACAGTTAAACAATGAATATGGGCTTAAAGAGCAGTCTCTCAGCTTTAATTTGAGGGTATTCACATCCAAATTGGAAGGGTTTATGAATTACAGCTCTTTAATATGTAGCCCCCTCTTTTTCAAGGACCAGAAGTAATTGGACTCAAAAGCTGCTTCATGGACAGGTATGAGCTAATCCTTCATTATTTCTTCATCAATTAAGCAGGTAAAAGGTCTGGAGTTGATTCCAGGTGTGGCATTCGCCATTGGAAGCTGTTGCTGTGAACCCACAACATGCGGTCAAAGGAGCTCTCAATTCAAACAAAACAGACCATCTTTAAGCTGCAAAAAAAATCCATCAGAGAGATGGCAGGAACATTATGAGTGGCCAAATCAACTGTTTGGTACATTCTGAGAAAAAAATAATGCACTGGTGAGCTCTGCAACACAAAAACGCCTGGACGTCCACGGAAGACAACAGTGGTGGATGCTCATAGGATCCTTTCCATGGTACAGAAAAACCCCTTCAAAACATCCAGCCAAGTGACGTACACTCCCCAGGAGGTAGGCATATCATTATCCAAGTCTACCATAAAGAGAAGACTTCACGAGAGCAAATACAGAGGGTTTACCACAAGGTGCAAACCATTCATAAGCCTCAAGAATAGAAAGACCAGATTAGACTTTGCCAAAAAACATCTAAAAAAGCCAGCCCGTTCTGGAACATCATTCTTTGGACAGATGAAACAAAGATCAACCTGTACCAGAATGATGGGAAGAAAAAGATATGGAGAAGGCTTAGAATGGCTCATGATCTGAATCATACCACATCATGTGTAAAACATGGTGGAGGCAGTGTGATGGCATGGGCATGCATGGCTTCCAATGGCACTGGGTCACTAGTGTTTATTGATGATGTGACAGAAGATTGGACGGCGCCTCACTTTACAGATGGACAATGACCCAAAACATACTGCAAAAGTAACCCAGGAGTTTTTGAAGGCAAATAAATGGAATATTCTGCAATGGCCAAGTCAATCACCTGATCTCAACCCGATCGAGCATGCATTTCACTTGCTGAAGACAAAACGTAAGGCAGAAAGACCCATTAACAAACAACAAATGAAGACAGCTGCAGTAAAGGCCTGGCAAAGCATCACAAAGGTGGACACCCAGCGTTTGGTGATGTCCATGCTTTCCAGACTTCAAGCAGTCATTGACTGCAAAGAAATCTTGACAAAGTATTAAAAATGAACATTTTATGATTGAGTTAATTTGTCCAATTACATTTGAGCCCCTGAAATAAGGGGACTGTGTATGAAAATCATTGCAATTCCTAAACGTTTCATAGAATGTTTTTGTTCAACCTCTTGAATTAAAGCTGAAAGTCTGCAATTCAATTGCATCTAGGTTGTTTCATTTCAAATCCATTGTGGTGGCGTACAGAGACAAAATTATGAAAATTGTCAGTGTCCAAATATTTCTGGACCTAACTGTATTTTTCATTTAAATCTTTACTGCAATTCATACATTTTATCAAAGTATTATCTGTTTACTGTTTTTATTCTGCCTTTTACCTGAAATGTGCTATATATATACAGCTCCGGAAAATTTTTTGAGTGAGGAACAGAAGGGTTAAAATTAAGAGCCCTCTGCAAATTGAACGCATCTGTTTCTCACTCAAAACTTTCCTTTTCAACTTTTTTGGAAAGGAAAGAAAAAGGTGCAGTTGTCTCTTAATTTTTTCCAGAGCTGTATATATATAAAGTTTGATTTCAAGATTTAATTTAGGTAATGATTTAACTAATAGGTGCAGTGTTCGATCTGAATGTAATGATGAGAAGGCAGGATACATGCGCTGGGAGAAAGGAGGTCATTTACTAAAATAACTAGAACTTAACAAAACAAACACAAGACAACTAAACGAGACAAAACAGTGGCTTAAACCAAACAAAGACCGACAAGACAAACTAGGTAAGGAGGAACTTAAATAGGGACAGCGATCAGGGTAAAAACAACAAACAGGTGTCTGTGATCCAAATGAGGGAGAGAGGGCATTGGAAATCATTGGCACGGCATCCTGCCATGCCAGGACATGATACTGAGCTACAACTGTCAACATACACTAGCATGGTTAACCCTCTTTTATATGCATGGGTTGTTTGTTGATACTGTAAAAGGTAAGCAAACATATTACAGTATCACAACACATGCTGCTATTTTGTTATTTTACTAAAATGACCAATGAAAATATTGCCCTAAAGCAATAAAAACAAAAAGGTTAGGATTCAAGGATTTACAAAATAGGTCAAACAATTAATTCTCTGCACATAGAATTTATGTGCAAAAGAAAATTATGCATACAGAGCAAAATTTCACACCCATCTAAAGGAAAGCAATTTTTCAAACCATCCAAAACAATGCTCACAATTACAGATAGATAAACTTAGAGAAGAGCCTCGTAAGGCAGCTGGTTTTGGGACTCAATTCACAAACCTAAACTGACGACACAGAACCCAAGGAGAACAACACCAGAAATAATTGACCAAAAACAAACTGGAACTCTACCTTGCCCTAAACAGAGTAATGAGTGGCAGAACCTGACCCTTGACTGACCCAAAATTAAGAACAACCTGGAATATCGACAGACACAGTGAGCATGACTTTGTTTTCCATACAGGCGCCATAGGCAGTCCTGGCTCTCGAGAGATATGTGAGCATTGTCCAAAATGACAATGTTGCTCTTCTTAACCTCCTGCCAAATGTATGACCACATTAGTGTTACTCAATTCATACATACCCACAAATTATTTAAAATCAAATCAAACACTGATCAATTCTTCTATCTGTAAGGCAAAATATCTCAATGTACAATCACAGCAACAAGACTTGAGACCTAGTAGGTTGAGAAAAAGGGCAACCAGTGGAGCACAAACAAAACTGGAAACAAAACCAATAAAAACATATTTTAATTTTCCTTTGTCATTCCAACTGATAACAGTTTGCACATTGTTACAACAATATACATTGTGAATATTGTAACATTTGAGATTGCACATTGCATATATTTTTTTAAATGATCCATGTAATGTTTACTATAAGAAATTGAAAGAAAATAAACAGGCAGACAGATATAAAGAGCGACAGAGAATGAGAGAAAAAAAGAAAGGGACCTATATGAAAAAAGTTTTTAAAAAAGTTAAATACATGTGAAAATAGGTTGAATCACTGCATTATCACAGGAATGACGTGCATATATACCTGTTTTGGAAAATGCTCTTACGTTCAATATGAAAATGTCAGATGTGCTATTACGTTCAGTATCAACATATCCCAGTGCTGTTGGTCCTTAATTACTCACAATTACGTTCAGTGTCAACATGCTATTTACCATCAAAACCCGGCCACTATGGACAGTTACGAACGTATTCATAGTTAAATAGAGTGGCTGTTTGCTAAGTGGGGGATGGTTGTCGAGGATGGTGGTCGGGCATTTCTGCAACTGACTTTCACCAGATGGTTGCTAGTTTGATACCAGCGAGAGATTTGTTTTTTTTTTACTGGGGATCTGTGTTGTTTAGACAAACGTTTTTTCTGTGCGTAAACTTACCCTTAATCTTCATCCTAACCCTAAACTCAGTACTGTGATGCTTAACCTTAACCCTAAGTTAACATTAACCGTTACCCATAAATAGTATTTGTAAAGACGCATTTTTCATTTTGAATCTATTACGTTAAGGACTAACTTAAAGAGCAACGTAATAGCGAGTCATTAATGACCAAAGTTGATAGCGAACGTAATTGCACTGACTTATGTTCACACTGAACATAATCACAGTTTACAAAATAGTTTACGAATGTAATTTGTGAGTGGTCATGTTGCGAATAACATCTTTTCATATAATGTATGGATTCTAAATACATATACGACTATATATATCACACAGTGCTTTTAATTATTCCACATGTATTCTTAAATGCATCTTCAAGATAGATATAAATGTGAGGGAAGAAAAAATAAATGGTTAAGAATTCTGAGAGAAACACAGACAAATAAATAGTAAAATATGAACATACTATAAAAAGCCAGAGACTAGAGCAAGGACAGAAAAACAGTTGTGTATTGTAGCTGTGCCAGCTTGTTACTATACAATCACTCTCCATCTCTCTCCCTCCCTGTCTCTAAACCCAGTGTAGTGCTTGCCTTTTTATCCTGCCTGCCAAGGAAATCCTCAAACCCAACAAAGGAATACTATCTTAGACATTCTGTTATGCATAACTGTTCCAATTAAAATTGCTATGGTTTCAATAAAACAACACTTAGCCCATGAATACAATATTCACAATGACAACAACTCAAGTCTGGGGAGTCAAGTCAAATAAACTCAAACTTTCTTATAGCAGCCCTCTTCGAAGTAAACTTAGTTCAAAAAGTTTCATATAAATGTTATTTCATGTGAACATGGTATGAAAACTTGACATCTGTCGCACACCTGTCTGTAGCTGAGGTGCAGGAGCCAAAAAGAGATAAGATAGGGAAAGAGTATCTCCACACAGTCAGGATCAATGAAATTTAAAATATATTATGGAGGTCCTCAGATGCTTTTTGAGGAAGGTCGGTTGACCAAAAGCTCCATAATAAACTGAAAATATGAATTTGGGATAATGTGTGAAGTATAACATTGTATGAAATATCTATTACATAATTGTGATTAATATTTAAAGAAATATATTAACACTGGATGCATCAAGAACCCCCAAAGACATCTACATTCTGTAAACGAAATTGATCTGCTTTTAAAGCCATGAATGTTCAAGAACTTCAAGATCTATGCAATAACGTTTTCAAATGTCATGTGTTTGAAGTGTCATCATCTAATGTTATGTGTTATCACAGTGTGCATTTAGGGGAGGTGATCCAAGACTTTTTGGACATTTGATCCCATTTTTAAATCAATGCGACCCAATGTAAAACAAAATTGTTGGGCTGTCAACTTAAAGCATGCAATAAAACACGTTTATCAACAAACAGATTTTGAATCTATTTTAATTGCATATTTATTTTTTTACCACATGAAACCGTTATTAAGCGCACAGGAACCTTTTAAGTACAACACACAACCAGAGTACATCCTTCTCTGGTCTATACTTTTTGGAATTACTTGTGCATCTAATCCAAATCATAAATTCTTACCAATACTACAGGGGGTATTTTTGTCATTTCTGTTCTAGATTTTTGAGTCTATGATTTGTCCATTGCAGGCCTGTTAAAGTATTACTTAATAACAAACATTACTTTAGTAATGTTTCCTAGCTAGGTAGCTTGATAAATAAATTGACAACTGATGACTTCTTGGATATGTACACATTTGGATGGCACCAGAAGAACAAAAAAAATGACCTGCTACTCTACTGAATGACTAATGAAAACTTAGCCGCGTTGACATATTTCTCCATGACAGGTAAGCTATAAATCAATCTATGTAGCATGTTAGCTACCTAGTAAGCTTACAAGTTATCTCTGTCATGACCCCCAAGTCTAGGAAACATACACAAAAAGTTATAGTTATACAGTTTGGTCCGGAAATAATTAATATGGTCTTAAAGTGCAGTCTCTTGGCTTTATTATGAGGGTATTCACATCCAAATTGGAGGAAGGGTTTAGGAATTACAGTTTTAATATGTAGCCACCTCTTTTTCAAGGTACCAAAAGTAATTGGACAATTGACTCAAAAGCTGTTTCATGGACAGGTGCTATTTCTTTGTTATTTCTTAATCTATTAAGCAGGTAAAAAGTCTGGAGTTGATTCCAGCTGTGGTATTTGCATTTGTAAGCTGTTGTTGTGAACCCACAACATGCGATCAAAGAGCTCTCAATGGAAGTGAAACAGGCCATCCTTAGGCTGCAAAAAAAATCCATCAGACAGTTAGCAGGAACATTAGGAGTGGCCAAATCAACGGTTTGGTACATTCTGAGAAAAAAAGAACGCACTGGTGAGCTCTGCAACACAAAAACGCCTGGACGTCCACAGAAGACACCAGTTGTGGATGATCATAGGATCCTTTCCATGGTAAAGAAAAATCCCTCCACAAATCCAGCCAAGTGAAGAACACTCTCCAGGAGGTAGGCATATCATTATCCAAGTCTACCAAAGAAAGAAGACATCACGAGAGCAAATACAGAGGGGTGCAAACCATTCATAAGCCTCAAGAATAGAAAGGCCAGATTAGACTTTGCCAAAAACATCTAAAAAAGCCAGTCCAGTTCTGGATCAGCATTCTATGGACAGATGAAACTAAGATCAACCTGTATCAGAATGATGGGGGAGAAAAAAGTATGGAGAAGGATTGGAACGGCTCATGATCTGAAGCATACCACATCATCTGTAAAACATGGTGGAGGCAGTGTGATGGCATGGGCATGCATGGCTTCCAATGGCACTGGGTCACTAGAGTTTTTTGATGATGTGACCAAAGACAGAAGCAGCCGGATGAATTCTGTAATGTTTAGGGATACATTGTCTGCTCAGATTCAGCCAAATTCAGCAAAGTTGATTGGACCTTCATTGTTGCCTCACTTTACAGATGGACAATGACACAAAACATACTGCAAAAGCAATCAAGGAGTTTTTTAAGGCAAAGAAGTGGAAAATTCTGCAATGGCCGAGTCAATCACCTGATCTCAACCCGATCAAGCATGCATTTCACTTGCTGAAGACAAATGTTAAGGCAGAAAGACCCACGAACCAACAACAACTGAAGACAGCTGCAGTAAAGGCACAAATGTCTCCTTTAAATTGAAAATGTGCCCACTTGTTTTCTCAAAACTTCACTCTAGCAAAATGCTTGTAAATATAGTTCTGCTAGGGTACCCTACATGATGTAATTACTATGTATAAGAACAAAATTGTAATCGTTTAAAGGCAGCCATGCATCATTCATCATGCCACCAGAATAAGACCCTCAGTACTTATTGTAAAGGAGCATCAAGATTATCCCTGTGCATGTTCACCACCCTGTGAAATTCATCCTAACGTAACTGTTGCCTAACCTACTGCAAGCCAATTAGACCCTAGTCGTGTTGAAGGACCACAGATGTCATTACATGACTGCTAATAGATGACAATTGCACATTAAGTAGTTTCCAGTGCCATTCGTTGTACAAATCATTTTAGCTTACAAGTTAAAAAGTAAGAGCCATAATTTAAATAACCTGCCTGTACTGGAACTCCCTGTACATACAACATTACTTAGGGACTGTTCGTGATTCATGACATGGGGTATCCGGATGATAAAGCCCCCCAAAAATATGAAAATGGTTGACCCTTCCCAAGCAAAATATAGAGCTCTGGAAAAAATTAAGAGACCACTCCTAATTTTTCTTAAATCAGCATCTCTACATGTATGGCAGCCATTCCATTCCAGTGTCTTTTAAATTCCAACACAGGCACACCTCATTTTACTTAATGAGGTACTGATTAGGTGATTATCTGAACCAAATCTAATTTAACGAGGAAAAGTATAAAAACCACTGCTGTGGTCATCACTATTCTCTTGCAATAGGATCAGCTGGATGGCAAAAACAGTGCAAGTAGTACCTCAAAGGTAATTTGAATAAAAAAATAACTATTCAGCATGACAAAAGAGTTGAAAAGAAAAGCTTTGAGTGAGGAAAAGAAGGGTTCAATTGTGGCTTTACTGGCAGAGGGATACAGTGAGCGTCAAGTTACTTCCATTCTGAAAATTTCAAAGACGGTGTATCATAAGAACAAGGTCAAGCAACAGACATTGGGGACAACAAAGCTACAGAAAGGCAGAGGGTGAAAATGACTGTCCACTGACCGAGATGACCGTCAACTCATTCAAACGTCACTCAACAACTGTAGGATGACATCAAGTGACCTACACAAAGAATGGCAAACAGCAGCTGGGGTGCAGTGCACGGCGAGGATGGTTCAAAACAGGATCCTAAGGGCAGGGTTAAAGTCATGCAAAGCTAGAAAAACGCCCTTCATCAGTGAGAAGCAAAGAAGAGTCAGGCTGAAGTTTGCAAAAGACCATAAGGATTGGACTGTAGAGGAATGGAATAAGGTCATCTTCTCTGACGAGTCAAATTTTCAGCTTTGCCCAACACCTGATCATCTAATGGTTAGATGGAGACATGGAGAGGCCTACAAGCCACAGTGTCTCGCACCTGCTGTGAAATTTGATGGATGATCGGTGATGATCTGGGGATGCTTCAGCATGGCTGGAATTGGGCAGATTTGTCTTTGTGAAAGACACATGAATCAAGCCAAGTACAAGGTTTTCCTGGAAGAACACCTGCTTCCTTTTGCTCTGACAATGTTCCCCAACTCTGAGAATTGTTTTTTCCAGCAGGACAATGCTCCATCCCACACAGCCAGGTCAATCAAGGTGTGGATGGAGGACCACCAGATCAAGACCCTGTCATGGCCAGCCCAATCTCCAGGCCTGAACCCCATTGAAAACCTCTGGAATTTGATCAAGAGGAAGATGGATGGTCACAAGCCATCAAACAAAGCCGAGCTACTTGAATTTTTGTGCCAGGAGTGGCATAAAGTCACCCAACAGCAATGTGACACTGGTGGAGAGCATGCCAAGCTGTGATTAAAAATCGGGGTTATTCCACCAAATATTGATTTCTGAACTCTTCCTAAAACATTAGTATTTTGTTGTTGAAAAATGAATTTGTTTTCTTTGCATTATTTGAGGTCTGAAAACAATGCATATTTTTTTGGTTATTTTGACCAGTTGTTATTTTCTACAAATAAATGACAATATTTTTATTTGGAATTAGGGAGTAATGTTGTCAGTAGTTTATTGAATAAAACAAAACTGTTAATTTTACTCAAACACATACCTATGGATAGTAAAACCAGAGAAACTGATAATTTTGCAGTAGTCTCAAAATTTCTCCCTCCCTGAGACTTCGGGAAAAAAAAGTAACCCTCCCCATTCAAAATGCAGATTAAAAAGTAGATCGAGAGCATTTGGTCTCAAAGAGAAAATCTTTTGCTCAACAATATGCTTGCAAAGGTAGCCTATATTATAGGCCCACTGTACAAACAACTGACCCAATAAAAGTGGAAATTTTAAAATGTATATTGCCTAGATTAGCTATATATTTATAACGCAAAACATATTCTAACTTAAAGATTTCATTGTGCCTGAAAATTTGAGCCAATATTATAGGGTTGTTTTTACTTTTCCAAATGTCTATAAAAATATGAATATTCTAACAACTACGGCACCAGCTGATACACATAATATGCACAATGCTGCACTATCTGCATGCCCTTCTTGCAGCTAACGAAGTGAGCACTAGATTCTATTATTCATTGTATTTTCTTATTTTTTTTTATTGTCACAAGCCCAGCCCGACTACAATATCAGTGTCAGGGGCACGGGTGAGGATCCAATCGCGGACTGGGAGCGAGTGGGAAAGGGCAGGTAGTGTGGACGGGGACGGGAGTTAAGGCGTTTAACGTAACGGCGGCGAAGGGGCAGACGAGCGATAGGCAGAGTGGTCAGGGACGGGCAGAGAGTCGGTACACGGACTGGCGGCAACAGTACAGTCAGGGAGCAGGCAGAG
>JACXGI010001883.1:43823-82836 GCA_016801175.1 Esox masquinongy | reverse complement strand
TGATTGGTGACAGGTGTGTGCTTTGGTGTGCACTGAGACTCAGGGGCGCGGGCGCCCTCTGCTGCGCGCTCACGGAGGCGGGGACGTGACACTAAATGCTGATCATTGGTGCATACAACTATTTGGCTAGTTGTAAAACTATGACCTGCTTATCTAAGAACGTCAGCATTATTTACAGATTAATCATTTACGATTTATGCAATTTCAGTCTGTGTTAGAGAGCCATGGACATGGTCCCAAAGACAACGTTATCAAAAGTAAATAGAATTATTATCATATTATCATAGAATAGATGTGTGTAAATCTTCTTGTTTGTTGGCATGGTATAAGCAGAAAAAACATGAACGTGGTGTTCACCCATGAGATCTGTTGTAGTTAATTATGGGGTGCATTGGGTGAGGTCACCAGGAAAACGAAACGCGAAAGACCATTTTTCTGCGTTTGCTTTTATTTAGTATTGCTTTGCCGGGCACAGAACACTTCATAGGCATGATCAAAGTTTAAAAATGAGGCTTATTCGTCTTCTAAAAATGATTATTATTACATTTTCCAGTTGCAATTTTGTTTAGGAGCCAGAGCCTACGTTCACTATGAATGTTCCAACTTATATAGTTCCAACGTAAATAGACGAATACAGAGGAAATCAGTTCTACAGCGAAATTCAAATTTGCTCTTTCTACATTTTTTTTTTTAAATGTTGCATTTTTATCACACAAATGTATCACTGTTAAAATTAGTAATTCTTTGTGTAATTTTTTTCATCCACAAACATTTGATATGTTGTCTTTGTACTATTTTCAATTAAATAAAGGGATAAATGAATTGCACATAATTGCATTCTGTGTTTATTTGCATTTTACACAGCGTCCCAACTTTTTTTGGAAAGGGGTTGTAGATGAGCGATGATGAAATTCCCCTTTAACAAGTCTGGAGAAATTAGAAATCAGTTGGGACAGAGGGGTTTAGTTGGAAATGTACAGTGAGTAAACGATAACTTTATTGCGGTATCTGCTTCTTGCCATCTAAACATACGCATTATTCACACCCTAATTTAAAGCCTCATGCTTTCAAAATGTGAGAGAAACAACATCCAACCAATTCAGATTTTAGTCATTTAGCAGATGTTCTTATTCACAGCGATTTACGGACTACATATCATAGTCATTGTAGATTATGTTATTACCAAGCTTTAAGGACGCTCCTAGCTCTGGGATGTCTCACATCCTGCTCAGACCTTGTGCCGTTGCTTAACCGCTTGTGATGCTACTGTAGGTCTGGAATATCTAATACCCACCCTAAGGACCTTGTGACTAGCATGCACTGCACGTCTCTATCTGACCCTAAAAGAAGCATGTTTCATTAAAATACCTTACACTGAAACATATACAATTGTATTGTAAGATTTTTTTTCCTTTGCGGTATCGGGTCAAAACCTATTGACAAACACAGACAGGTAAAGCAGGCAAAAACAAAGTCCATACCCTTACGTAACACGGAAAGATGCGGATGAATATGATTATAGTGGGTGTTATGCAACACAAAGGCTCTGGAATAATAGAGACAGTGTTAAGAGGATGATTTGTCATAGCTACAGAGTGCTCCTTCAGCACAATAAGTGTTCAGTGATGGCGTAGATCTTCTACTCAGCTCCCCCCGTAGCCCTGGTCAGACCTGTTGCAACCGGGCAGCTCCCCCTTGATTTAAAACTTCCAGAACGGCAATACTCTGCGTAAACTGGTTTAATTTACAGTGCTGAATTTGAGCCAAAGCTGATTATACGCTGGTCCTACGCTGTAAGGTTAAAATGGTGCATAGGAGACATAACTGATCATAAGTTAATTTGGGATGTTTCTTTTCCATTGTCCTTTCATTTGAACATACAGTGCACATCTTAAGAATGATGAGTTAGATAAGTGAGTTAACGACAACATTACTTTTTCACTTTCTAAAAACTATTGTTATGTCCATTCACCATTTAATTGGGGAAGCGGTATCTCCGTTCACTATGAATGCTGGAACTTGTAGTAGGCCTATTTTATGGACAGACCAATACAGAGGAAGTAGATTCTACCGCAAAATTCAAATTTGCTTGTTCTAGATTGTGTTGAAGGGACCTTGTGTGTTTATGACACAAATGTATCATTGCTAACATTAGTAACTGGTACATTAAGACGTTTTGTTATGGTGAAATGCATCTTTAACCCATATGTTTCCCTGGCCCAACATAGTAATTTCTGGAACCAGTCACATTATTTATGTTTTTCTGTGATTTAGAAATCATCCAGGTGGTACTTATATCCAGATTTAATAAGGCCAGCAAAATCCCATAAATCTATACCACTGCCCTGCCAAAATATATAACATCTCAAAATAAACTTTTAAGTAAGTACAACAATTTAGAACAGCAATGGATTTTTCTGATCAATAGGACAGTGCAAATCTTAAATATAGCTTACGATCAGACATATTGGTTTAAATTAGATTACACATCAGACAATAATCCTTTGAGTGGAATTCTTGCACAGCTCCCTGTGTCAGCCAAAGAATAAAACCATACTTGAATCCCAACACTGCCCTAATACGCCACATTGGCAGATGAAGATGAGATAAGATGAAGCGAGGCAGCATTGTTTTCTACTATTTCAGCACTGTTGTCATTTCCAACTGCAATCAAACTCTGCCTTCCAAACACTTCTGACCACAAACACCCCACCCTAGACCCCCTGACCAGCACCGCTCCCTAGACCCCCTGACCAGCACTGCTCCCTAGACCCCCTCACCAGCATCACTCCCTAGACCCCCTCACCAGCATCACTCCCCGGCCCCCTTAATAAGCACAGCCTCTTCCAAGATGTCTTTCTTTGACAAATTGATCATTCTACATTTTCTTTCAAAAGTAGGCAAATTAAGTCTATTACACACCTCAAACTGGAGTGCATTTGGAATGTTAGAGCGGTAGCATTCTATTGGTGTAGCGTAACTAACTAAAAGTGCCATGTATTGTTCATTAAGGTAAAAAGGACTGGAAAAGGATTGGAAAAAAATCAATGAACAACAGCTGGGTCTATTAATGTCACAGTGGCAGAGAGAGGATGTAATTAACGATGAAATGTCACAGACCCGCCAGAACTACATAAGAAACCCACACAGTGGGTGTGGTTTGGTGGCATGCCATATATCTGGCTAAATTAGTCACATCTCCTCCAAAACCACATCTCCTGTCACGATTACTCAGAAATGATCCAGATGTATCACATGACATATTATTAGCATGTAATTGCTGAATTTACATTTGTTAATGAAGCAGAAGATCACTGTTACCACCGCTGTAAATAGCACCATATAAAAAAAACATGTTTAAGCAACACAGAAAAGATGAAGTGATTGAGGAAAAGAGTGCCTCTCTGTTTCCCCTTTTTAAGTTGACCCCTCTGCGCCATGAATTACCTCAAGCACCTCAGGCTGGACCCTCCTGTTCCTGCAGCCCTGGCTGCCCCAGCATCCCTGGAGGAGGTTAAAACCACAGCAGGCGGGCGAGGTCCTGTCTCCCCCCATTGCGAAGATTCCCCATGCTGCCACACCCACCCCACACCTCAGCCCCACCTCACTGGACTGGAAGAGAGCCTGCGTCTGGGAGACCTGCGTCTTACAAAAGAAACGTCTCCCTGGTCATCTGGGTTTTTGACGAAGCCCTCCTGAATAAGACTCCCAGAGGCGGTTCACATGGTGGTGGCGGGTGGACCAGAAGGCGCCGAGCGCCACGGTTCCCTGTGTCTTTTGTACGAGCCCTCGCAGAGCCCGGGCTTCCTCGTCACCTCCTCAGACGTTTCTCTCCGGTCCAAGAGACAGACGAGCAGGCAAGCTCACAGGGTGGGAGGGGAGGCTGCTGCTGCGCTCGGCGAGAGAGGAGGAAGCTGACGTGTAGGGGTTGGGGGGGGGGGGCTCGACAAGGGACCCGTCTTGAAGCGGAGGTGCCTTCAACAGGGGCCTGGTGCTGCCTCTTGGGGAGGAGGACTGCAGGTGATAGATCTCTCTCCCGTGCCGGTGGGCTCATCGGGAGGCTGGGGAGCGGGACAGAGGCGGGGGTGGAGCGCTAATATGGCTCCCAGGCGTGCCGGCTGACACATCTGACGCCCCCTCTCCCCACTGCCGTGTCCTGGAGACAGAACCACTGGAGCCATCACACCTCCCCCCTCCACCTGCTCTGCTGCTAGCCCCATGGGACGCCGCTGCCTCGCTGACAAACAGTGCAGAGATTAAATCCTACCCTGGTGCCTGCTACACTGCCGGTCCCCAGATCGGGTGGGAGCAGAGGAAGTGATTACCCACACAGCAAAGGTAGGAGATCAGGGTACATTAGGTCTAAACTAACCTCTGTTTAGTGTTACCGAACAGGCAGCTAGGCCTATAGGTTGGAAACTCAGTGAATGTACGACATCACACTCAGAATAGTTAACCTGTGGCTTAAAAGGCCCGAAAACCAGGCATCACTTTGGTTTGCACTTGTTTCAGCCTGATGTGCTGTTTGTGTGTTTTTCAACAGACATCCAAGACAGCTTTCCTTGCAAAGGAGTCAGTCTAAAGAGGTGTCTTTTGTTCCACTTTTGTAAAGAGCCTGTCATGGTGAAATTATACATCTGTGGCTATGTCAATCAAACTATGGCTATTTTTGAATGAAAAGGCTGCTTTTCCCACTGACTCTGCCAGGCTTTCTCGAGCAGTGTCAACCTAGGGTGCCACTGTCTTTGTTTCCTTCTCACTCAGCCTCACGCAGCTTTAATAACAACCAGAAACACATTAACAGACTGCCGGACTGACATTGCCCCAAATCACAGTGGCTTATAGGTGTAAGTCGGTCAGTCAGTCGGTCAGTCAGTAAGCCAATTGTGTTATTCTATTTCTGTGGTGAACAGCAGGCAGTGAGGGCCTTGCTGGCCAAACCTCAGCATACTGTGACTCCCTAATAGTAGCCAGGTGACTGAGACGTAGTAAGCAAGCCGCTGCCAGGAGATACAGCACAGACAGCATCGGCGTCTCCGGCACTTGGCTGAGGAGCCCGGAAACCATCTGACTGGCAGGCGTTCCTCAGCATCTCTCTCCCGTGCCGGTGGGCTCATCGGGAGGCTGGGGAGCGGGACAGAGGCGGGGGTGGAGCGCTAATATGGCTCAACCCAGAGCACCAGCACAGTGCAGAAGAGGGATGTGGGTCACACTTACAGACAAGGGTTAAAT
Source organism: Esox masquinongy (assembly GCA_016801175.1). NCBI lineage: Eukaryota > Metazoa > Chordata > Actinopteri > Esociformes > Esocidae > Esox > Esox masquinongy. The sequence continues at coordinate 77,604 of JACXGI010001883.1, read as the reverse complement.
TGGGATTTGGCTAGTGGTGGAGCCCTATTTATTACTTTCGCATTGTCACTAAAATGTTAAACTGCTGGCCAGGTGGAAGCGCGGGGGCTCATCTCCTCCTAGGTGCCATTTCGAACATATGTATAGGAGCTCATCTGATGGCTCCTGCCCAATTTAATCCCTGTTGACAGGTGGTGATACGGTTCCCCATAAAATTAGGTTTGCAGATACCACTATGAGTTTATATGAGGCAGATCCGAAATGAGAGAAAAAACGTAACAAAAGCGACATGTAATGGAATATGAGTTTATTATCAATGCCGTTTTACACTTTTCCCATCAAAATAACACCACTGAAACACAACCCTGACACTAGGCAGAGTACCCTGTTGGAGTGATGTCATCAAGCGGAAAGTTGACCTCCAGGTATCAAGCTAACATTACCAAAATGACAAAGCCATTACAGTAACTATAATACAATTTATTCATGTCCATAGAACTGATGTGGATTACGGTCAAAGTGTTGTGTGTCAGAATAGCTGCGGACATAGAGCTGTGGACTAGTCAGGCTCGGGCCAATAAAGCTGTGGACTAGTCAGGCTCAGGCCAATAGAGCTGTGGACTAGTCTGGTTCAGGCCAATAGAGCTGTAGACTAGTCAGGCTCGAGCCAATATTGCTGTGGACTAGTCAGGCTTGGGCCAATAGAGCTGTGGACTAGTCAGGCTCGGGCCAGTAGAGCTGTGGACTAGTCAGGCTTGGGCCAATAGAGCTGTGGACTAGTCAGGCTCGGGCCAGTAGAGCTGTGGACTAGACAGGCTCGGGCCAATAGAGCTGTGGACTAGACAGGCTCGGGCCAATAGAGCTGTGGACTAGTCTGGCTCGGGCCAATAGAGCTGTGGACTAGTCAGGCTCGGGCCAGTAGAGCTGTAGAGTAGTCAGGCTCGGGCCAATAGAGCAGTAGAATAAGACACATCTCATTAGCCAAGTGACAGACCTTTCATAGTATTGACAGGGAAAGCCAAAGCAGGTATACAAGCTTTAGACATTGTATCATATGAATGACCAGAAGTTGAACAGGGGCTAATGACTTTAAACAGACTAAATTGCAATATAGGAATTACAACATTGTTTTAGGCTAATATTTAATACAAATATTTGTCATCATATCATCAAATGTTCTTTGACAGGTGGCAATGTTCTCATCGAAAAGCAAAGTCAGTCAAAAAAAAGCTAGTGATGCTAACAACCTGATAATTTCAGTTCTGATGATTTATGACAGTTTAAATAAGCTTGTGAGGCATTCAAAGGTACATTCCTAAAGAATCAAATAGTACAATTCAATAATATATAGCCTGTATATGGCAACTGCTGATAGTCCCTTTAAAGGGGTCGGGTTAAGGAATGCAGGTACTTCAGAATTATATGGTCTGACTTCCTTTGCTTTATCCCATGGCAACACTTCAAAACAAAATCACCAACCTACCCTGAGCGAGCCAACACCGAACCAGAGAGAAAATTCTCTCCAACTTATAAATAATCCATGGTATTCAGTCATGATCACAACTATATTCTGCATCCTGCACACTTGCCTTTTGATGACCCTGGACAATGCAATCAACACTGAGCATCAAAAATATACCAGACATGTGCTACAGGAAAAATATCCACAGCCTTGCTCTGAGCAGAAAAGTAGCAGCAGGACTCAACCAATCAATATCAGCAACATTATTGTACTGACCAAATTTGACTGGCCAAAGCACATTGAGTTAATTCTTTGAGCCCTCTTGTCTTTGCCATGCCCCTGTTTAGTGTCCCGCTAAAAAATATACAATTTGTATTTTTTTATGTACAAGGAAAACATCGCCAGCTCAAGGTAAGGAAGTGGAAAGGGATTACAAAGGAGTGCCCTTTAACGGATGTCTTTATCCAAAACGCCTTACAGTCACGTAAGCATTTATTTCACGTATGGGTTGTCCCATGAACCACACCCACTACACTAGCATGCAGAATAATGTACATGATGTGCAAAGTAAAAATGCTTTTCTTTTTCCAAACAAAACTATGTATTTTTCAGATTCTTAGGCATTGCCTAGACCGATCCTCAAACCGATCCTCCTGTACTATTATCACTAATACAAACTGCAAACACAGCTGCCCTCTCAATGGTTTATATCATTCTACTTAAAGCCTAGTTTAAGTGGTACATACCTCAGTAGGTCAGTAGCACCTTCACTGTCTTACCTCGTCATTACCTCGCTCCTCACCCAGGGACAGCTCTCCCTGTGGGGCATGAAACCCAGCCCACAGCCCCATATCCAGCCCCAGGGAGGCAGTGTGCAGTAGAAGGGGTAAGCAGGTGAGAAGGACCCCAGGAGCACTGGTTCCTACTTTTTAGGTAGATGGTTCTGAATGAGGTCTAAGGCTGGGCTAAGGGTTGAAGACACTTGCAGCATTGCTGGCCAGCTCTAAATAAACTCTACTGTATCATGTGAGCCTTGCCAACGGTGGTGACCTGCCTGCCCCAGACAAAGCACGTAGCTGGGCCTGGAACCTGACGACGGAGCAGTGAGTGTTGATGGCCTGGTGTCCCTCCCTATGGCCCTGGACCAAGTCCCCTGATGGATGTTCTGAATGGCTTTGGTTACTGTACGGTGGAATTGTGTGTGTCAGATGTGCAAAATGACAATAATTATTCTGTTGACAATCACGTCATATGGCTTCCCTTGTCCGCTGCGTACAGCGCTTCTCGCTCAACCGGTCCAACTTGTTGGTCTCGTAACTCATTCAGACATTTTGATATTAAGCCCCCTCCATCCACAAGTGATACTCAAGCCAGATGTACTCTAGAGCTTAGCGAACTTGCTTGGCTTTCCTCATGTAAGGAATATTAAGAGAATTCTCAGCGATTGCTACATTGGAACATTTGACAAGCTAGGCACAGAAGAAATGTGAGTTTGAAAGGGAACATATGGTAATGTTACAATTTAATTAATCATGTTAAATTGCTGCTTGAATAAAACAGACAGAAATTTATAAAAATGTTAGCTAGCCATTATAGCAGCTAGCTAGCAATTGGTGGAAGTATTCATTATTGTGTATCCAGCACAAGGTATCTGATTGATTGATAACACCTCAGATAAAGCTAATAATGTTGAACTTCTTTGCTATTATTGACAGATTCATTTGGCTGATGATGTCACTCTACTTTCAAGCTATCCCATTACACTTTGAGAAACAAAAGACAGATTAGGGCAGGTGAAATCTAACGTAACACAGTGGTCACCAATAGGATGGTAACTGATTAACAGTGGTCATAATAGTTTTTAATGAATGACTAGTGGTCGTAATACAGTTTTCAGCATAAATAATATCGACTGAGCCACAAATGATGTGGAAAGAAAATAGGTCGAAAAAAATTGAAAGAGAGTCATTGAATTGAACGGGAGCCACTGTCCTTTGGACTATGTTCTGGGCGGGTACAGTACACAGTATGTGTACAATCCTGACCTGTGTTGGGATAGTGAATGTGTAGGATGCTTACATAGAAAAGTGATGTGACTCCTTTTAGCACAATATTAGACCCACACCCAGAAGGGCTCTGGGCTTCTGACATGCTGTGTAATTGAGCAGAGGTGAAGTCTCCACTTAAATGCTTGCTGTAATTCAGAGTGTACAATAGGATGGTCATTCGCTGGTGTGTAGTGAATGACCAGTGGCCATAACAGTGTTCTCAGCCTGCCTCCACTGTATTGGAGAGGTGTCCATCGGCGGAGCATTGTGTCACGTAGGTAAGAAGAGTGTAATGATGTCATGTTTATTAACCCACACACCCATGTCACCTTCCACAACAAACGTTGCAAGGTGATCCCCTATTTTCACAGACTGGACACAAAAGGTGACAGAGATACCTTTGACAGAGACACCATGGCTGACTCTATCAGATTGGGTTCAGGTGTAATCTAGTAAGGCCATTTTTGCCTGACTCATTCAAAAGGCAAACACAGGCGTCTACTGACACACAGTGGCCTCTGACCTTTCCTGACCAACACACAGGTATTATCACCTTTTCTGAGCAGGCAGGTCAACACACTGTTAACAATGACAACCGGGTCTCCATGCAGTAGGGGCTGAGCTATGTTTTGGCACTATTATCCAACCATAACCAACCATGACCCAGTGTTGAGGAAGAACAGAGCCTACTGTAACCAAGCCTGTCACTAATAAACAATTCCCTTGTGTTGTGTTGCCATTTACCCAGCATTCCCTGCTAATCCACTCAATGTTCATTAGACTTGGAGAGCCTCCCAGCTGTCCTAGTTCAGTCAAACCCCAGTGACCATGCCATGGAAACAGGCCTCCAGGACAACGACCTGTCCTACGGCCGTCACAGTTGCCGTCACAGCTGCGGTGGAGCAGTTGGACAGATCACCTCCACCCCTGGCAGAAAAGAACACTGCTTCCTGAGTGCATTGGGGAAGTGTCGGAAGCCTGGAGCTCTATGCGCGCTAAGTGGGCTCTATCACGTGATGAGCTGAGACAAGTCCGCCATCCTTGGTGTCCTTTGGCCCCTTGCGAGCCAGCATACAAGCCTCAGCAGCCCTCCGATTGGTACAATCCAACTGCAATAATATTGACTAGAGCCACAAATTAAGTGGAAAGAAAATAGTTGAAAAATTATTGAATGAGCAAGTGCGTTGAATGAGTAGCAGTTCTTTGGACTGAGTTCTGGGCGGGTACAGTACACAGTATATGTGTAATCCTGACCTGTGTTGGGATAGTGAATGCATAGGATGCTCACTTATGAATGTCAAATAATTAATGTGACATGACTCCTTTTAGCCTGATGTTAGATCAACACCCAGAAGGCTCTGGGCTACTGCCATGCATTTGAAGTGACAGCCCTGTAATGTCCTGAGAGACCTGTCAGCCCTGAGAGACCTGTAAGGTCTTTCTCAAATGCCCGCTTTAATTCAGAGTGTCTGGTGTCAGCCGAGGACAAAGCTACGATGAGAAACCTTATCAGGGATGGAGTTCATCAGAATAATGGACGGTACTGTACACTGTGGCCCCGTCCCCAGTGGCTCCGGGTTGAGGAGTGTATGACTGAGCTGTTCTAAATACTGGGCATTAGGGACTGAGCACACTACCTGGTCCAGACTAGACATGACCCGCCAATGCCAGTGCCATTAACATGTCCGCGGTCACGCACAGCTAAATGTTTTGCCACAACAAAGAAGGTAGAAACCGGTTAGAAACAGTGTCTCACTGAGGACTGTGTCTTGTGATCATGTCAGTGAGTTCCCAAGGCTGTCTACAGAGACAAGCTGACAACATCACCACCAGATAAAGGAGACTGAAAGACAACCGTCCTCTGCAAAAGTAATCTAAACAGATCCATCCGTTTCCTTGGCAACAGTTAATTTTGAACATTACTCTCAGGTAAAGGACAAGAAGAATCAAGGCTGGTTTTGTCCGTCAGGTAAACGTTCTTTAGATAAAGGCTGACAGTGTCAATGTTAACTAATACTGTGGGAATCTCACAGGCTCTGGGAAGACTGACTGACACCCCAAGGACCATAGATCTCTTACAAGGAGTGGACAAAATAACAGAAACACCTGGCGATATATTAACATCAAGGACAAGATAAGGAGTAGGGCCACACTTTGACTTCAGAACGGCTCCAATACTTCTTGGAAAACAAGTCATATAAGTCCTGAAATGTGTGTAGTGGGATATTGCACCATTCAAGAAGAAAATTGTCCAGTTCTTGAAGGAGGTGGAAATCTACTTCGCATTCAGCACTCCAGAAGTTCCCATAAAGGTTCAATTATGTTGTGACTGGGGAGGCCATGGAAGGCATTTCATGTCACCCCGGTGTTCATAAAACCACTCATGAATTTGTTTAGCAGTGTGTATGGGGGCAATGTCTTCCTGGAATATTGGAAGATCATGAGGAAACAGTGGTTGCACCATAGTGTCCAGTAAAATGGCCTCATATAGGTGATATTTATTGGCTGTTATAAAACCATGTTGAGCAATCATTAGACCCAATGACACCCATGAGATAGCTGCCCACACCATTACAAATCCCGCACCATCTTTAACAGTTGGCAGCAGGCATTGTGGGCAGAAGGCATCCCTTGGCTTTTTCCAAACGTAAACCTGTCTGGATGTAGTGAAAGATGACTCGTCAGAACCATGTGATTTTTTTCAGTTGCTCAGCGGTCCAGGTTTTGTTGTGGGTCTTTGTGCACTGGCATTGTATACAAGCTGTTTCCGAATGGCTGCCCTGAAGTTCACGACATACAGTTTGTTGAGTCTGGGTCACAGAGGCTTCAAGGAGATACAAGTGAAAATTGGAAAGAAAGGAGTTGGGGTAGAATGCCTTTTGTTAGTGATTCAGGTATTCCCACTATTCTTAGATAGCTTTGTCTAGACGTCTTAGCTATTGGCCACTCGTAGCTCGTATCCAGTTTAAAGCACATTCTCTCCAGTTTGGTGATAGCCATCCTGAATTCCCCTGCAGTATGCAGAATCTCAGAGCCGTCTGCTAAATGACAAACATTTAAGGGCAGATAGGCCAGAGTCATAGACAGAAGTGTGTTTCCTCTAAAAGTGTGTCCAACTGACATAAGGTCTTATTACCTGATGTAGTATACTTCTCACATGAGATCTCCACCTAAAAGATGCATTATGAATGCAGAACTAATTTTGGGTGTGAAAAATAAAATTTGTCACACTAAAGTTTGGGTTGTTTAAATAAAGAACATTGGAGCCATACACTATAGTATATACAGTATATACCAACATAGCAATGTCATACTTTTGACAATTTCTGCTGTGTCTTTAGACTCAGTGGATTTACATTTATTTGTAGCTCCAAGAACATTTGCAATCTTTCTCCCGATTATTTCAAACCTACAGGACTAAGTAATTTCTGCAGTGACGGAAACAATGATCAAGGAACTCTCAACCACTTCTAAATATAAAAAAGAGCTCGTCTCTGTGGAAAACCTACTTCACTAGCTACCTTTTATCATTTCCCTGTTTCGTGCTTCCATGACTACCTTGCTTTCAGCTTTATTCCACACTAACATCACACTGAGGTAGTTAATAATAGACCCCGTCCAAGGTAGCCTGAAAGCCTCTATCTCATCTGTCTCACTTCAAATGCAGTTATAGTCATTTCTGTCTGCAGATAAGACTGTTTAGATGCGATGAGAATAAAAGTACATTCTTGCATATAATTTATTCTTTAAAGAAACAAATCTTGAATTGTGCAATTTTGCTGCTATTTAGTGTAATTTGAGCATGCAACCGTTATTTAAACAGAATATGAACAAAATAGAATACTTGATAAATGAAAAGGTGGTGAGCTACAGTTACCATCAACATTTAATACATTTCCCCATTGCATTTCAGCAAACAAAAAAATGTAATGTGAATATGAGGAATATTTGGAATTACTGACTAAACAATAACTAAAATAAGATTCCTGTACTTACTGACAGTATGGCATTTCACATATGCCGGATTGCATTTCAGTAAACAACATTTGTGATAGTTCCATTCGGGTCCCATCATTTTGAATCTGATGTTAAAGCCAGGTAAGGGGGCATAAAACGGTCTCCTTTATCTTTCCCCATTGACTTGGACATAAAAAACAGATACATGAAGCCAGTTCGTCTTCAAAGCCCGATCAGCCAGTTCACTAGTGTAACAAATACATGGATATATGAAAGGTAGCCGTAGGCTTCTTTCACATTTTACTTGAGATTTTACTTTATATTTTTTTTCATAATTAGAATGTGACCATTGAATTAACATTAATCTAAAACTCATGGCACAGGTTCAGGTGAACGGTGCTTTCTTCTAACTAGTAACAGCTCGATGCTCAAAGACAGGCCCAGTCACGTGGGCTGGACGCCACCCTGCCAGGCCACGCTGGCCTGCATTCCAGCTTAAGGGGCCAAGACTCCAAAGACACCAGGGAAAAAAGTGTGCTTCTGAATAAATCAGCCCACTGAGCAAACACAATAATGCTACTTTTTTTCTTAATCAGTGTTGGCTAAATAGACTGATATATGCACCAGAGTGCTTTCATATACTCCCCTTATCTCAAGAACTGCTTGTCATGGAAAATGGGATAAACAAATTAAGATGAACAAAAACAATCTCAAAGCATATTCTTGTTTTTCTGTCAAAATTGAGTCAAGTTCTTTTCAAGTCAACAAAGCTACATGTTTTTTTTGGTTACGCTAATGGGAGTGTTGGAAACAGGTGAAACACCAGTGATTTGGGGTGCTTTGAGCAGATACAAGGCCCTCGTCTAACAACTCAAGCTGAAATCATAATTTGATACAGACTTCTGTGGGTGCACCAAACATTTGTAAGGGGCTTGCGTAGCCAGGCAAAGGACCATACAGAACTGAAATATAGTTATGGCAATCCAAAATGTCTGGCTAATGGCCAAAATCTGAGGTGGTTTTGGTCGTACCTTTTTCAGAAGGGAGAGGGAGCCACCATTCCTCTCCCTTATCAGCTTTTCCAGCTTCTTCATTACATTCCTGTGATAAACAAAGTCATAACCCTGAGTCAGATTTGTGTTAGATGGTCAAATCAAGTTTTTTGCCATGGTTTTTCAAGCTTTGTATTCCGAAGGCTAATATCCTGATAGCCGTGGTATATGAGACCATATACCATGGGTATGACAACACATCACAATTTACTGCTCTAATTGTGTTGGTAACCAGTTCTTAATTACTTTATGGCATGTGATGTATATCATACGACGACTGAGCTCTATGTCCAGCCATTCAGAACAGTTCTTAGGTGGCATATTAACCATATGCCATGCCTTCTTGTGCCTTATTACTTCAATAACGTAGTCCCAACTGTTGCCACATGAAGGCCTGGATCTACTGTAAACCAATGTGAAGCTACTGACACCAAGTGGCAAAGACCTGCTTAAAACTAAAAACATGATCCACTACCTTACTTCAACCCTCACCAAATGGGCTCATTATTTCACATAATATATTACACTTACAGTTTAGTGTGTAGACTATGATATTTTGCCAACACCTGCTGCCCATAGCTGTTAGAATACACCATAACTATTTCCACATCATAGTGCGTTTTTTTTTAGTTACAAGGCATGCAAAAATAAGAAATTTTGCCCTCAGTTATAAAAATCTGGAATATTTACATCTGGCATGGAATTTAGTCCAACACATTACAAAACATTTGGATTGCCCATCCTAAACTTTACTAACCTCTTCTCCGTGAATTTATTAGGCACAGTCATAGTTTGTTTGAGGTTACTTTAAATTTAATCTAATAGATTTTGCTGTACTATTATGGTCATGCCTGAACTCCAAGTAAAGACTTCTCTCTCAAAAATCATGGTAACTCCCAGATGGGCTCCACAGTGTTTTGTAGGACGTCATTATTTGATGAGTTGCAGGGGAGTGGGTGCCTGGCAGACTTCTAACATGCTGCACTTGTTGCTCTCTCTTGGCTATTGCCTGTAACTAGGGGAATTTACCAGTTCTCTTGTTACAATTAGGGTCAATCCATGAATGAATTGTGTTATCTGGTTTGGACCAGGTGACACCAAGACCATGAATTAAGATGGAATGTGACCCAAATAATGATAATTAACATCTGTACTGTGGACTCTAACATTATATAGTCCGACTATCTCAAAGGTAGGCTATAACAAGCCTGTTGTTCAAAGGTAATTAGCATACAATACAATATGCTATTTGAATAATATGAAGAAATCAAAACCCTTAAAGATGCCACATAAGATACACCGTCTGGTTCAATTCAGTAACAGTCACTGCAATACGTTAAATATTCCAATGGCGCACTGGCGATGTATGCCCCTGTTATGGGATGACAGTAGCCTATATTTTATTTGATTGGTTCTATTTGTGTGATTTATGGCTAAAAAACTGTCATCCAAGAAGATGAGATGTGTAAGCGATTCAGAAAAATACCTGTAATGGATATGGACATCTTTAATGGGGGTCTTCTCTGGATTGTGAAATCAAAACCGGCTTAAGCTCTACGACTCCAAACCGAGCTCTTCTAAAGTGCTTGTACAGTACCACTTCTAGCACAAACACCTGCTGCACAAACAGGGCTGTTAAACCAGTTTATTGAGTCCTCTGTTACCACTCGAAGCCAAAGTGGGATCAGTACACAGTTCAGGTTTCCATAGAAGTATTGAGAAAACATTTAGCTTAGGCTATAACCTAACATAGTATGCCAAGGCATACCTCACAATAAAACCCCCAAATAGTTATCTTGAAGACAACAAAAACAACTTTCAAAGGAGGTTCTCTTTTGCACTTTACAACTGGCCTAGTAAATCCCATATGGACAAGTAAAAATGGTGTAGGAATAAGGGAATCATTTAATCTTAAATCTGAAATACAATTGTATGTGTTACATGTGTGTTAACAACAGCTGTAGACTAATAGTAAAATGCTTCCTTACTGTCCATTTTCCGAAAATTAAAATTATTCTCACTGTTACAAATAGCAATAAAATGGATAAACACAAAATGACATGACTACCAATGACTAGGATATTAAGGAGCACCAGAACTGAGTGGACATGCTGCTGTCTGTGGTAATTTAGACTTATGTACAGGAGCAGTCAAAAGTTTGGACACACCAACTTATTCAAGGGTATTTCTTTATTTTTGCAATTTTTCACATTGTAGAATAATAGTGGAGACATATGTGAAATATATATGAAATATATGAAAGTATATTGCATTTATTTTATTTTTTCAAACATCTGACCAATTCTCTTACTTTACTAAACTACAAATGGTAGACTGAAACGTTGCTCTGTTTGACATTTCATTTCACTCAAAATCAATTTTTGTCCCAAATCACTTTGATACTGTGTTCCAACCAGGCACATACTTACCAAACTACCTAGAGCAGTATTTGAAGTGAAAAGTGGCTTTACCAAATGTTAATGTTTGGGTGTTGTCGACTTATATGAGCAATATATTTTTCTACATTTGGCAACATAAAACCAATGTCACCATAAAATAATTTTGAATATCAGTGCTTGAAAATAAAATTGTGATAGTCATTTATATGATGCATTTCAGTCCTTCAATCCCCCCTCAAAATGCTGTTGAGTCAGGATTGGAGGAGGAACTAGGCCCTGATAACTCCACAACATACTGGGAGGATAACTTGTAATTCATACCTTTTAAATGAACTCCAGACTTAGCATTGTTATGCCAATGACTGAACAGTTTTTACTTGATAAATTGCAAACCCTTTTTCCATTTTCCACAAATTCAATACTCTACACAGATTACAATAAACAAAAGCCGAGACAGCTACATAGGATCTTCCCTTCCTTTGTGAGAAAAAAAACCTTTCTGGAATCCTTGGAATTCTCTCGGATGTCCGTGAGACAGAATTCAACTCAGGGACAGAATTCAACTAAAAGTAGCATGAAAAAAGAAAAAGATCCTGTTAAATGTTTAACTTGGCAAGAGTCAGTTACCAGTAGTAGTGGGATGCAGGGGTTTGACCTTTGCCAAGCGTGACAGTCCCAGTCGCAATCCTGATCCTGGGGACTTTATGATGGAATCTGGGGATGACATAGGACTTCTTTCACTTTGTTCTAGTGGTAAGAAAAAGAGTTTGTATATAATATATATATAATTATTGGCTGCATTCCGGGATTTTGTTTGTTGTAAAAGTGGCACTGTCGAGCCAACACGGATCTCTGAATATTGTGCCCAAAATGGGTTTTAAAATTAAAAAAAAAACAGTACCGGAATGCAGCTTTAAGCCACTGTAACCCACATACATACCTCTCCTTAAAAACACCTACCTGATGGATTCCTCTTTGGAGGTCTGCCCCCTGTTGGGCTGAGAGGGGATGGTCTGAGTAACCAAGGAGTGACAGGAAGCGTCCTCTGACTTAACACAGGCTTTGATGTGGCTTACAGGAGACCACAAGAGTAACATCAGACAGACTAAATATTAATTACATTCAAAATATTTGAGCCAACATTACTTATTCGTGGAACTTCATAACATGAATCAGAGAAGCACCTGAGGTGGCTTTTAATGTGCTCCTTTTAAGAAAAGCATGTGAAGGAAGATCATCCAGCAATTGTGTATAATCTTCTGTGTAGAAAAGAACATCCTCATATGGACATGTTTTTCTTTTACCCCAGAGTCTTATTTAGTGCCTGGTACTGTTCATTTGGTGTAAGGCAGTGTTTCCCAACCAGGGGTACTAGGAACCCCGTGGTTGCTTGGTCTATCCACAGAGGATACATGAGAAGGCTCATGAAACGATATGCTTACTGACATACCCTTGAGGGGATATTTGAGTGTACTCTGGACAGAACAACATTCAGCTGGTGGTATACTGACTGAAAAAGGTTAGGAACCACTGGTGTTAAGACTAGGAACCACTGAATTTTGGGAACCACTGGTGTAAAGGGGTATGTGCTTTCCCAGAAGATTATTATCTTTTCTAGAATGAGTTCATAATATTTTGTACCATTAACCCCTTTCAAGCTAACTACATTTGTTGGAAGAAAACAGAAACTTCTCTTTATTTCAACTGCATTTACCTAGCGGTCACTGGACATTACTTACATAATCATGTTAAGATAAAGGAAGCAAATGTTGTTTCTTATTCAATTTAGGAGTCAGATCGATGTGTTCTAGACAACCAAGTCCATTCTATTTACAGGCAATCAGGTAGTGCAGGTAATTGTTATAAAAGCGTTGTGAAATGTGTTCTATCCCCCATTTCCTGTGATCACAATATATTCCCAGGATTCATCAGTACCCAATTTCCTGTTGCCAACCCGTTCTACATGGTGACAGATGGTGGCTACCTGGTGTGCATTTAGGCTGGTAGTCGATATCCTCTCCAGGCCTCTCCGTCTGGCTGATCCCATCCACATTTAAAACAAAACTCTGTTGTTCTGAGGCAGCTGCCTGTCTCTGCTCTCTGATTGGGTGGGATGATATTGGATCCCCCCTGACCTTACAAAAGCCTAGGAGAGATGAATGTATTACAACAGAGACTTTAGGCAATGTTTACTGTAGAGACATGTATTCAAAGCCATGGTCAGAGTTTGAAAAACACTGATTAAAAGCATATTTTGCTGTCTAACAGATTTGACAGGTACTATATTTTTTTAAGTAATCAACATTAATAAAATGCTTTATAAAACTGTCACTGAAAATAATCCAACGCTTCTTCTAGGACAACCAGACATTTGGAGCACAGAGAGAGAACCATGTTTGTGAATTAGCTTTCTCTTTGTTTCAAGAAAATCTGAAAGGAAGAAAAAAACATACAGACATACTACTGTGATTGTCTATATTCTTGCCTGCTGTTAAGGTTATGTTTCACCCAAGAAGATAGATATTGCATGTATAAAATGTGTTCACATATCAAATATTAGCGTTTAACTTGGCTGCCAGTGTTTGAAGATGATTATCTGTGTGACACCTACAGAACATTTTGATTTTGTTTTTCTATTAAAATGATATGCCTACATGTAATTTGAATCCTGACTTAAAGATATGCTTGATAAAGCTTGACTTTTCTCACTGTCTTTCTGTGGATCTTTGACAAAAAACAATGACTTCTTGCTGGGAGGTCCGGCAGTTTCTTCATCTGATTGAACAAACAGAATATTCAAAAATCTGGGTACTGACACTTTGACAATCTTTTAAAAGTTGTAAATGTTGACACACTTGAGTCTTTTTTCACATTATGACTTACAATCATCAAGCTCCATCAATTTCGAGTAAGACATTTGGGTTTTGGCACTATTGCAACCGAAAACAATTTAACACACTTAAACAACACGTGTATGTACAGCTATTTACTGCCAATGTGCTACCGTAAATGAGGCTTGATTAGCCTTAACGACAGACCTTGTTGGTCGAGCCATAGCTAAGTGACGTTAGCCTATCAAGATTCAGCCAGCTTGAACCACTTACTGTAGTTTTAACAAGCCTGTTATTACTCAAATTTGCTAATAGTGCCCAAAACGCAAAATAAAATGAATACTGAATGACTGGGCTAAAGGACTAACTACAAATAACAGTAGAAATTTACAGCTTCACTTTATTAATTTCAAGATACCCCGCTACAAACTTCATCTGCCACATTGTGTTTCAAAATACGGGATTCGTAATTTTCTTACATCTTATATATTGGCATTGTTTTGAAACATAACTGTGAATTATTTTTTTACAAAATTATGAATTTGATAATTGAAACATAAATCCATACGACCCCACTTGACAATTTTCTTCTTGGTTTTAAAATACAATTCGATGAACATTACATTTCAAAACGACAAATAGCTCATCTGTGCGTCGTAATACGAAAGTCAGCTGATCATCCAAACAAGGAATTATACCAGCACTAGTTTAGCTCCATCTACAAAATACTAATGGTAATGTACAGGTAAAACTAAACTTCTGCTAGCATCTTTACAAACGTATCACGATTGCAGAATACTTAGCGACAATAATGTTGCTATTGCCGGTTGCACTAAACCACTAGCGTAAAGCAGCAACCAGTGCAATGTCAGCTACTACAATTGGTGGCACTGCACTGGTAGCCTGAGCTAGCTAAGAAAAGTAACATTTTAGTCGCATAGTCAAATTACTGTACTTTCAGTTAGACGCTCCGAATGATAGCCTGATGAAAATCTGATGAAATCATAGTGATACAGTCACTATGGTTCCAATCCTGGAAAAGTGGATAGGAAATCAACGAGCGGTACTGGATCATTAACGACAGCGATTTACAGCACATTGTCGACTCATTTCTGCGAAGATTGCATTCAATTTACATGTCGAGGTAGCTAGCAGCCGTGTTTTACTGTCAGTTTCGGGCGTCACTGACACCGCAGAAACTGATCTGCGTTTGGGGTTGGTTCGTGTAACAGTGTCAGCAATACCTATGTCAGTGTGTTAGCTAACAGATGAAATTTCAAGGGTGCGAAAAGTGTCAGTACTGGTGAAAAACGCTAAGCCAGCTGTTGTGATGCCTGCAGTAACAATGTGGTAGACTTCAGAGTCTGCTGTGCACAAAAGTAGCATTGCGGAAAAACACTGACCTACACAGATTGATTTACAATAACAGTCGCTCGTATTTAAGGGGGAGCATTGTCTAGAACGTTATGGGCAACGAAACGAGCTAGACAAGGTGTTTGTCAGTAAATGTAGAGTTAGATATCTAGCATTTAAGCTGATATGGCTTTGTAGCTAGGTCAAGTACTGGAACACAAAAAACCAGCTTGACTACAGCGATAATTAGCGCTATAGCGTTTCAAAGGTTTTGTGTTGACCATAACTTTTCGTAATAGCTATGCGTTTTAGAAGCAAGCATGATTCATATAAAGTGTCTGAGTTATGCAGGTGCATGGACACCGATCTACAGCCACGTAGTGTTAGATTGTGCTAGCTAAGTGCTTGCCTAGCAATAGTTCTAATATTTGTTGTATTGATGCCACGGTTTATTTCAGGGATGAGACGTGTCACGACTTACACCTGGGCTTGTAGACCAATGCAGGCTTCTTGGTTTTTCGTGTACTGCAATCTCTTCTGCTTGTTTCCTTTTTGCAAAAGTGGTTTCTTCTGCAGCTTGCCCTACAAGACCATTTCTTGTAAGACTTCTCACAGTTGAAGCGTGTTATTTGGTGCTAGATGACACTACTGGATTTCCTTCTGTAACCTAAAGTACTGCACATCACATGCAGACAGAGTTTTGGGTCAAGACATTAAATGCAAGTCATAGTAGCACCGCCAGTGAGGGTTCGGCAGTGTACCTCTCCAGCAGCACGTGCACATGAATATTTTGCTGTTTGACAGGGAATTTTGATTTATTTCAGGAATGACAAGTGTCAGTAATAGCTCAAATATTTTTCACTGTGCACCTACATTAATTTGTACATGGATGTTTTGTTTTAAACTTAGGTGCACATGTCTCACACTTTTGTGTTTAAGTGGGACAGTAGGTGTTAGGGTAAAATCACTGGGAAAGCCAAGCCTAGAAATATTAAAACATACATTATCTTGTGATTGTTTGCTTTATAAGTCGTTACAGATGAATTCCTGTTCTATGTGAAACCCTAAATGCACCTTCAATTTGCCTGCACTGCACATTTAGAATTGCCACTGTACTTGCATTTTTCAGTTGTTACATGTACGTGTCTACCTCGGGAACCTCATTGCTGCTATCCCTGCATTTCAGTTGCACATGCTCCCCTACTCCTTCAATTTGCCTCAATTGCACAGTTAGAATTGCCATTTGTACTTGCATTTACCTTATGGCACAACTACACATTCCACTTGTAACATACACTATACTTAATACTTGTAAATTTCCTGCCCTATTCTATTTGCACTTCTGGTTAAATGCTAACTGCATTTCGTTGTACTATACTTGTTCAATGACAATAAAGTTGAATCTAATCTGATCTAAATCTTGTCAAATATAATTTGGTACCACACACTAATCTGCACACGGACCAAGTGTGGCATCTTGGGTGTTCTGACTGAGATCTCACGTTTAACAGTCACATCAAAGTGGTCACCAAAACAGCATTCTATCATCTTGAAAATATAGCCAGAATCAAGGGCTTGGTGTCCCAAAATGACCAAGAGAAGCTCATTCATGCTTTTATCTCTAGTAGGGTTGACTACTGTAATGGCCTCTTTAACTGGACTCCCCAAAAAGACAGTAAAACTGCTGCAGCTCATTCAGAATGCTGCTGCTAGAATGTTAACCATGACCAAGAGGACAGAGCACATCACTCCAGTTCTTAAATCTTTGCACTGGCTTCCAGTCAGTTACAGAATAGATTTTGAAGTGGTGCTTTTAGTCTATAAATCACTGAATGGTTTAGGCCCCGAATAAATTTCTGATATGTTTGAATAGTATAAACCCAGCAGGGCTCTTAGATCCATGAACTCAGGTCAGCTAGTTAAGCCCAGAGTCCAAACTAAACATGGCGAAGCTGCATTTAGCAGTTATGCTGCATACAACTGGAATAAACTACTAGAAGATCTTAGACACGTCCGTCCCAAACATATACATTTTTAAATCTAGGTTAAAACACTTCATTTTTCATGTGCCTATGACTGAGCGCCTAAACTTAATCACCCTGTTAGTCTTACAACTTTTATAGCTTCCTCATGGAATCTACTACGGAATCTATCAGTTATGTTTTTATTTTGGTTTTCTTCTATTTTTATTTTCTTATTCTGTGTTTTATTATGTTGTTTCATTGTTTTTATTATTTATTTTTTTCTGTTGTATTTTTCTATTCCTCTTTTTCTTTGTAAAGCACATTGAATTGCTCCTATGTATAAATTGTGCTATATAAATAAACTTGCTTGGTTGCACAACTGGGAAAAGTTGGGTCCAATCACAATACAGACCCAATGTGGCCAGGGTGACCAGAGTGTACTGATTTCACAAGGGTTAATTGTGAGTAAATGTAAGACCCATGTTCAGAATGAAACAGCTGTTCATATTAGCATTATACAAAGTGTAAATGGGGCCTATGTTGTTGTTTTCTTTATTATGTATATTTTTCCGGCAGATTTTGTATATTTTCTGGTTGGTGACCACAGTTAATTGGTTTAAAACCTCTTCAATCTGCTTTCAGCTGACAAAATGAAGAAAAACAAGGGAAAGGTGAACATCACTACTGAGAAGGAGTTTGAGTTTAAGTTCAGGGCGGGGAAGAATGACTGTGTCCTCAAAGTACCTCTGCAATTCCCTGTCCAAGAGAATATCAGTGACCTTCATGGACGACTTATGCTGCTGCACAGAATACCTTGTTTTGTTGAGAAGGGTAACATTTCCATAAGAACAAAAAAACAAAGCTCATTGATGTACGTGCATCAGCGCGACCACACACAGCCTGCTTCGGTACTAATACTTCGATGTGTCCTGTTTTAGAACTGAAGAGTGCACTGTCCACTTTTATTGAGAGCGAGACCATCCAGGACTACGACCGAGAAGCAGAGTCGGCCCTACAGAGACTAACCACCGGAGAGGTGGATATCAACCAATTTACAAACACGTGGGCCAAGGCCTACTCCGAGGTAAAAGCACAATTCAAACATAAGATCTATGCCAGCGCATTTTCAACCTGCATTGTTACGCCATCGTTACACAAAGACGTGCTAGGGAAGTGTATGCATACCGTATCTTATGATAATGTTTAGCCATTGTAATGTTGCAGACAATCTGTGCATTTGCGTTTTAAAAGACCCCAGACAACCAAAACGTACATTTTCTTGCTCCGATGAAGGTTTGAAATGGGTCGATGTCCAAATGTTTATGAAGTGCTCTGTATGCCATGATGTTAATTCAGTAATTCACAGAGTTTAATGTATCAAATTACAAAGAATTGCCAAAAGTTGTCAGTTGTTGCCAAGTTTGACTTGGAGTTGTAGCTCACTGATTTTATACACTGCAGAGAATATTGCAATTCTTCACAAGACCTCCGTTATACATCTGAAAGTCTGAACAGTATTATTAATCATTCAAAAATCTGTCTGATGAGAAATATTACTAGACTTCAGTTGAAATCGATCAAAGCTGAGGGTTATCTTGCAAGAATCCCTTTGAAACAGAAGATCTTCTCTATTTCTTATTTTAAGAAGGTCATCAAGATCATCTATTTCATGCACGTCAAAGTTCTGGACTTCAAATTAGGCTGGCCCCAGTGAAGCTCTTGGCACCCTGCAGGCGTGTATATAGGATAACCATTAACATTTCATGGCACAAGCACAAAAATACTCATGGACGCTGTCCAGTTTATTTTAAGGGACCCCAAAAGGTATTTCAGTGTCTTATGTTTATTGCATAATTATTGGAGAAACTATTCATAGAATAATCTTTAGAGTTTGAACTTTTTCTAAGTGTTGAATATGGGACTAATATGAGTTCACACTTAGCTTTCCCAATATTAGATTTAAGGAGAAACTTCTGGCGCTGTTCAGACTTGACACAAATTGTTGACCGAGTCTTTCATACAACAGGACTGTGACACATACTACTGCGCTTACTAGATTCCTTAAATATTTGTCAGCTCTACTTTATGGCAACCGTGGCGATTACTATTTAACAGTAGACAAAGTTATTTATTTTTTGAATCTATATGTATTGTAATTTATGATTTTGTTATTGAACTGGCAGTAGGCCGCAATCAAACCGATGCTGCAGTATGTTTGCAGGTAGCACCAACTTATGCCACCAGAGCACTATAGGCCAACACATCCTACAGTTCCCTCTGATCTACTGATATTTGTCTTCCTGTGATTTTCCTTAAATCTCAAAAGTTCATCCCACACCTGAGTGCCGTCATCCACTTTTTGATTTTACTATTCAGACTACGCTGGAGCATGCTCGTCCAGAGGAGCACAGCTGGGATGAGGACTTTGCAGATGTTTACCACGAGCTCATTCACTCCCCAGCCTCCGACACCCTTCTCAACCTGGAACACAACTACTTTGTCAGCATCTCGGAGCTCATAAGTGAGAGGGACATGGAGCTGAAGAAGTTACAAGAGAGGTTTGTATTACTAAAATAACCCGTTAAATCGTTGTTATTGAAGGTGGTGTCGTATAACAAAAAAGCATTTCCCATTGTTCTGTTTTCAACACCCAGACAGGCAGCAGAGATAGACAAAGTAATGCAGGAATTGGGAAAGACCATGACTGACCAGGATGTAAATGCAGTTGCTTCTCAAAACTTTGATGCCCAGCAGGTGAGACAACAAGCCATTCTTGCTGGCCTTTTTAGCTGGGGTTGGGTTAAATTCTATTAAAATTCCAGTCTGTTCAGGGAGTACACTTAAAATGTAAATTCAAATAGCATTGTTTTGTGTTTTTAATTAAAAAACAAAAACAAATGCCAGAGTTCATTTCAAGGGAATTTCTATGGAATTAACCCCAATCGTAACTGAAATGCCCTACAAGTGTCACATTGCCCTATGCACAAAGCTACACAGTAGCATAAAAACATGACTGGTGATTCTTCTGTCTGGTCAGGTGCTAGAGAACAAGTGGGCCAATGAACTGAAGCAGGTGACTCATATCCAGAAGCAGGAGTATCAGGAGTGGGTAATAAAGCTCCACCAGGACATGCAGAACCCAAATAACAGCGGTATTAAGTAAGTGTTTATATGGGTGTGCAGTGCCGGCTTTAGCCTTTTGGGGACCTTAAGCAAAATTTTATTTGGGGCCCCCTTTTCCCTAGCGGTCGGGGGCTCCCTAGCGGTCGGGGCTCCATAACGGTTCAGGGTTCCCTAGCGTTTAGGGGCCCACTAGCGGCCAGGGGCCCCTAAATGACCGCTTATGCCTAGAACCAGCCCTGTGTGTGTGTTTGTGTGTGCATGTGTGCGTGCCTTTTCCTGTGTCAGGACTATAAAAACTCAAGGGATACGATTGAGCAGGATGTTTGTGTTTATGCAGTCCACTAACACTTCCAAGTCTCACGGTGATTCGAAATCGGGTAAATTAAGATAACTACTTACATCCGGCAAAGTTACGATAATAAATAAATACTAGTATTAAATAATTATACCTCATCTCTTCATGCAGCTCTGTGCCAACTGTTTTTTGTGGGATGTTGTGCTTCTCAGTGAGGAGATCAAAGTGCAGCCCAGCCAGCGGCCGGGTGAGTCTGACCCGGGAGCGAGGCTGTACGACCAGCAGCAACAGCTGGAGGAGAGCTTCACCATCCACTTAGGTACCCCACTGTCTGTCTCTGTGCCCGTTAAAACACTGCTGCCGTGGCCGCCGTTACAGAAATACACCCTGATGGCAGCCGCAGGCGGACGCATGTACGTGTGGACGGGTGTGCGTTTTTGGCGTCGGTTCCTAACGTCTTTTGGCTGTGTTGTTGGCCAGGGGCGCAGCTGAAGACCATGCACAACCTGCGCCTGGTGCGGGCGGACGTGCTGGACTTCTGTAAGCACCGTCGCCATGGCAGCAGTGGGACCAAGCTGCGGCGGCTGCAGACGGCTCTGTCGCTCTACTCCTCGTCTCTGTGCGGCCTGGTGCTGCTGGTGGACAACCGGGTCAACTCCTACAGTGGCATCAAAAGGGGTGAGGGGTCAGGCGCCACCGGAAACGGGGGGGCCCCTGTTAGTTACGTGAGGATGGAACGCTTCGGTCAGTGCAGGGAATCAGTTATGTCTTTCTCGTTGTCCACATTTGACAGGGTTTTGCTTTTGCTTGACGGCATCTTTGAGGCAGATGTTAGCGCACTAAACGTTTTGTGGCTTTGAAAAAATAAGTTGACCCCTGAACCTCCTTTGCCGTTGTAATAAGTCCTTGTCATCATTCCCCAGACTTTGCCACAGTCGCTAAGGAGTGTACCGACTTCCACTTCCCTCGGCTGGAGGAGCAGCTGGAGGTGGTCCAGCAGGTGGTGCTGTACGCCCGGGCTCAGAGGACCAGCAGGACCAGAGACCAGCCAGGTCGGTCCATCACACACACCAACAGACACAGAGACCAGCCGGGTCGGTCCATCACACACACCAACAGACACAGAGACCAGCCGGGTCGGTCCATCACACACACCAACAGACACACAGACCAGCCGGGTCGGTCCATCACACACACCAACAGACAACCAATGGCCAACAGTTGAACACTCTACTAATGATGTTTTTTGTTTCATTATACTGTGTATCCAGTATATATTCAATAACTCACAATTAGAAAAGGAGAAATGGACACTTTTTAAAGCTTCTAATTATTCTTCCTGTCGGTATGGGTGAAGACTCAGATGTGTTCTGTGTAACAGAGAGGGACAGACTCCCATGTGAAGACTCAGATGTGTTCTGTGTAACAGAGAGGGACAGACTCCCATGTGAAGACTCAGATGTGTTCTCTGTAACAGAGAGGGACAGACACAGAGAGCGGTGATGCAACTACAAAAACGTGGTTGAATTTAAACAATATAGATCCAGTGAAGTAACACTCCTTTAGCATGTGAGCTAAAGGAGTCAGGAAGAAAGGACACGGCTACAAGACTTGGACATCATGGCCAACGTGTGCTGTTGGAAACCTGTATGAAGATCCTGGCCACAGTGCCGGCTGATTGGCTGAGTGCAGAGCTGTCAGGGAGCTGGGTGTGGAAACATTCCCCCTGGCCGTCAGGCCTTATATGGACGCTACTATGACCTGACCTCTGTTGCTATTGTAATTTTGTTCCTGAAAGGTCATCTTTGTTTAACTCATCTCCCTGTCTAAATATTAACAGAGGCTCCTAGGAATGGAAGTAATAATGAAGATAAGAACAAAAATTTGGAGAGGAATCCCTCAAACATATTACCAGGTAATGTTGACTGAATCCGTGGGTTTTGCCTAGAAATCCTTAACTTTGGCAATATTTAGACTTAGAACAAGTTGACTTAACCTAGACTTGAGTATTTAAAACAAGTCATATTTTTTTCCTTAAGGTCATGTGTGTTTATGTTGAGTCTAAATCAGTCCCTATGTGAATTGATTTCAAGGGAAGCAAAATGTTGGCTTAAGTGAACGAAAGGATTTTCCCCTAAATTAATCTGAGAAGTGCCATTTGGACCTCAAAATTATTATTATAAAAATTATGTTATTGCATTTGTTTTTAATGTTTCTTAAATGCCATCAGACAGTTTTCAGTATTTGACTGTCAGTAAAAGGTATTGACACTTAATTAGTAATAAATGTTGGTATATCGTTCACACGGGACCATGAGATACTAATACCCTGTTAGTGACATACTTATAACTATCTGAATGTGTGATCCATGAATGTATTTATGTACATTTAAAATACGTAAAGTGTCACTCTTTCTCTTCAAATTATTTTTAAACTAACATTATTCAGTAAAATGTCTGTTAATTTCAGAGCCAGCACTTTATTTGCAACTTTTTCCTAATAAGTGTGAATAATGACAGAATATGGTTACATTTCTGTATGTTTAGTTGAACGACTAAATCTCTACAAGTTACAACAAAAATGCATAACATTTGATGGTACTGTTAAACTATGATTTGAAAATTCCTGCCCAACATGGTGGAATGAAGCATAACTGGGCGGAAAGCAATACCAATAATTGTAATTAAACATAAAATGTATGTCTAAACTTACATAAAACATCAATACATTATGTAAATAGCAATACATATGGACTAAGTCATGTATTTCTAACACGATTTCAACCTTTTTGGGTCTTGTTCCACCCCGTTAGTGCATATTCCTGACAGGGTGGATGTTTCTAGGATATTTTGAGGCTGTGTTGGCAATAGTTATGTGAGTGAACATTGTTGAGTTAGTGTGATGATAACACTTAAACAGGATTCGAAGTTCTCTATCAAACATATTTTAAAATTATGAAACAGGATTCAGTTTCTGTATAATATAGCCTAACAGTGATGAAGCAGTTAGCTTTGAGCTGTTGTTTTCCCACCCAGAAATGTGTAAACTACCCAAATGTGATGTGATTGTGGCTAGTGTTAGGGTTAGAAAAATACAAAATAAATGAATACTTTACAATATTTTATATCTTTAATTTCTCATAGAAGTTGATGAGTAATACATTGGGACATGGCCAAATCACCTGCATTCACTGACAGTGTTCAGAAAGCATAGAATTCCCTTTCAACATCAATATTTTTGTGTTTTTAAGGAGAGCAATTGTCCTCATAATTAAAATCTTTTAGAATTTGCATTTTACACTAAATAAGAACTGATATTTTTGTGGGGACAAAAATGGCGCCGTATTGTAAAAATGACCCTAGTCACTTGTCACATTTTATATTTTAAATTATCTTTTTCCTTTATTCTCTCCAGGTGAATTCTACATCTCCCGCCACTCCAACCTGTCTGAGGTCCATATAGTTTTTCACCTGTGTGTGGATGACAACGTGCGCTCGGGCAACATTACGGCCCGGGACCCGGCCATCATGGGCCTCCGCAACATCCTGAAGGTCTGCTGCACTCACGACGTCACCACCATCACCCTCCCCCTGCTCCTGGTTCACGACATGTCGGAGGTGAGGAACTGGTGTGTGGAAAAGCGCCCGGTCATTTATGCAACGCTTGTACAGTTGAATGCATTAGTTATAAGTGAAAGAGTACATGTACACCGATCAGCCATAACATTCTGACCGCTGACAGGTGAAGTGATTAACACTGATAATCTCGTTATCATGGCACCTGTCAGTGGGTGGGATATATTGGGCAGCAAGTGAACATTCTGTCCTCAAAGTTGATGTGCTAGAAGCAGGAAAAATGGGCAAGCGTAAGGATCTGAGCGACTTTGACAAGGGCCTAATTGTGATGGCTAGACGACTGGGTCAGAGCATCTCCAAATCTGCAGCCCTTGTGGGGTGTTCCCGGTCTGCAGTGGTCAGTACCTATCAAAAGTGGTCCAAGGAAGGAAAATAAGTGAACCGGCGACAGGGTCATGGGCGGCCAAGGCTCAGTGATGCACGTGGGGAGTGAAGGCTGGCCAGTGTGGTCCGATCCAACAGATGAGCTACTGTAGCTCAAATTGCTGAAAAAGTTAATGCTGGTACTGATAGAAAGGTGTCAGAACACACAGTGCATCGCAGTTTGTTTTGTGTGGGGCTGCGTAGCCACAGACCAGTCAGGGTGCCCATGCTGACCCCTGTCCACTGCCGAAAGCGCCAACAATGGGCACGTGAGCATCAGAACTGGACCACAGAGCAATGGAAGAAGGTGGCCTGGTCTGATGAATCACGTTTACTTCTACGTCACGTGGATGGCCGGGTGCGTGTGCGTCGCTTACATGGGACCAGGATGCACTATGGGAAGAAGGCAAGCTGGCGGAGGCAGTGTGATGCTTTGGGCAATGTTCTGCTGGGAAACCTTGGGTCCTGCCATTCATGTGGATGTTACTTTGACACGTACCACCTACCTAAGCATTGTTGCAGACCATGTGCACCCTTTCATGGCAATGGTATTCCCTGATGGCATTGGCCTCTTTCAGTATATAATAATCCCTGCCACAAAGCAAAAATGGTTCAGGAATGGTTTCAGGAACACAACAACAGGTTCAAGGTGTTGACTTGGCCTCCAAATTCCCCAGATCTCAGTCCAATCTAGCATCTGTGGGATGTGCTGGACAAACAAGTCCGATCCATGGAGGCCCCACCTCGCAACTTACAGGACTTGAAGGATCTGCTGCTAACGTCTTGGTGCCAGATACCACAGCACACCTTCAGAGGTCTAGTGGAGTCCATGCCTCGACGGGTCAAGGCTGTTTTGGCGGCAAAAGTGGGACCCACACAATATTAGGCAGGTGGTCATAATGTTATGGCTGATCGGTGTATACTTTTTCTGTAACTGGTCTTTGTGAGACCTTTGTTCGGGTCACAGTTAACATTGACACTGCAGTTTTATAATGAACACCAATATAGATATATTTTTTTTCAGACAAGATTGTCAGCGGTGGTGGTGTTTATAGACAATGGGCCTTCAGCTAAATGTACCGTCATAGTGGTTGCAAGCTCTATAAAATAATCAGTAGGAAGGTCTTTGAAGGTCTCGGCTTCCTGCTTCCTCTTTCATGTGTCAGTGCCTGTTTGCTCAGTGCAACCTCGGCAGTGCTTTGGCCTATTCAGATCTGGTTGTGAACTCTCCTTAGCGGGGGAGGGAACTGTTGTGTTTATTCAGGCTGAGTGCAGAGCGCTGGTTTAACATGGAGCGGGTGAAGGAACACCTGTATCACTGAGAGATGGCAGCACTCTTGAGTCTACACAAAGGCACAGAGAACTGAAGAACAGATTTCTCATCAATCTGCTACCTGATGTAGGCTACCTGACTGTGATGAGCCCTTTCCTCGTCATGCCACCATGAGTCTGATTAAACTTCTTCTCTCAAGTCAAAGCAACAGCCTGTTTATACAATGCTCTCCGTGTAGTATTCCCAAATCCAATGCTCCTCGTGTAGTATTTCCAAATCCACTGCTTTCTGTGTAGTATTCCCAAATCGAATGGTCTCTGTGTAGTATTTCCAAATCCACTGCTTTCTGTGTAGTATTCCCAAATCCAATGCTCTCCGTGGAGTATTCCCAAATCCAATGCTTTCTGTGTCGTATTCCCAAATCCAATGGTCTCCATGTAGTATTTCCAAATCCACTGCTTTCTGTGTAGTATTCCCAAATCCAATGCTTTCTGTGTAGTATTCCCAAATCCAATGCTTTCCGTGTAGTATTCCCAAACCCAATGCTTTCTGTGTAGTATTCCCAAATCCAATGCTTTCTGTGTAGTATTCCCAAACCCAGTGCTTTCTGTGTAGTATTCCCAAACCCAATGCTTTCTGTGTAGTATTCCCAATTCCAAAGCTCCAATTACTAGATTCTCAATTATGTCCCTTCTTCATTCCAAAAGGATTTTTGTCTTGAGTCTTGGTTTCTACTTATTCCAACTGCAGGAATGTTACTTTAGCCCAGCTCAGGTCTATATACAGTCAGTGGCATAATTACCAGAATATTTGGTATTTAGGCAATGACCTGTACATCCACAGATGGTTATTTATTAAAAGCTGCTGTTAAAATTGAAGGTAAAGTGAGGTGACAGTCGTGGATAAGAGGTTCACCATGGTCCACCACCTAGTGGCCTGACTGACCCCTGTAATCCTCCCCCATGCAGGAGATGACCATCCCATGGTGCCTGAAGCGGGCTGAGCTGGTCTTTAAATGTGTCAAAGGTGAGAGCGTTAGATACCCCAGGAACATGATCCTCTCTGGTGTCACCTCGGGGGCCTCTTGCCTAACTGGAGATGTTTCCATCTGCAGGTTTCATGATGGAAATGGCGTCGTGGGACGGGGGAATCTCCAGGACCGTCCAGTTTCTAGTTCCACAGGTAAGAGCACCAGTCAGGGTGCTGCAGACATTGGGAAATATATGTATTTAACAATATTGCATGCTTTATTGCAGCTGAATGTAAAATCCCAGATTGTACATACATATGTCTGTCAGGTCACAGATGAGAAGAACATCAAAGCAACCAATCAGTATTCAGGGCTTGTTCCTCTGATCCCACTCATATAGCAGGTTGATATATAGAGTTCATGGTGTTGCATACCAAAGAAGATTAGGTGAAGCCCCAGAATGAACCCTATTTGAAGATTAAGCAAACCGTTGACGAGTGTGTTACTGTGGTATGTTTCAGAACAGGAAGGTAAACACACACTGGAGTCAGGCCCAATTGCTTGTCCCGTTCAATCAGCATCCAACAATAGTAGTGCTGTACATTCAGTTTCACAAAGGCTCACCTGTTCTCGCATAATCTTGGAATACGCAACAGAGTTAGTCTTTGTTCAGTTCCCATCACAAACCAAGATTCTGGAAGCTCAGTGTGAAACACGTGGACTGTTGTCTCAGTAAACAATGTCTCTGTGTGATGGTGGGTGGAATTACAATACAATGGGGTTGAAAACATTGCTCTTTTGTTTCTGGTAAACATTGGTTATATAGAGTGCCTCTGGAATGTTTTTCGGACCCCTTTACTTTCTCCACATTTTGTTGTTTTATAGATTTAATTAATAATTGTTTATATATTTTTTTTTCTTTTTTTTTTGCCATCAATCTGCAGACAA
This sequence comes from Esox masquinongy, assembly GCA_016801175.1. Lineage (NCBI taxonomy): Eukaryota > Metazoa > Chordata > Actinopteri > Esociformes > Esocidae > Esox > Esox masquinongy. Next base: position 49,952 of record JACXGI010001883.1, on the reverse strand, counting down.
TAACTCATGATGAGAAAGCAAAAAAACACATTTTTTGAAAATGAAAAACTGAACACATATACTATATACATATGTGTATTATTGTTATTATAATGAATAATATTAATATAAGTTTATAATATATATATATATATATAATATGTATATGTGTATGTATGAAAACATATTTGGTTTGATTTTACTTAAAGGTAATTTGGCAATAAAAATATTAGTCTGCCTAAGTTTGTAATTACCGTCAAAGAAATCTGAACCATGGATTACAGTTTTACTACCTTCATGGTGAGGAACCACCTAACATAAATTTGTAAAATAGTGCAATTGCCCTTTAATCTTTCTTCAAATGCCTGTTAGTGTTGAGACCAAACAAGTCTTGGCTGAGACCAACCCATGGCTGTCAGGGTGCACATAATTCCAGCATATTGGCAGGTCCCACAGGACATGGGACATTAAGCCAAAGGTGCTGTGGAACTACTTAGGCTTTTGTTAACACTTTTTGTTGATGTTTTACCCAAACAAGCAAAACATTTTATGAATTAATATATTTGGAATTTCCCCCTCATAGAGATCCTTCATGACTGTCTCTGTGTCTCTACATCCCCACTATTTTCAACGCATTAATCTGTCATTTTCATGTTATGTTTTAATGACAGAGTATCTCAGAGGAGATGTTCTACCAGCTGAGCAACATGCTGCCTCAGATCTTCCGCGTCTCCTCCACTCTCACGCTCACCTCCAAACACTGAGGGACGCCTGGGACCAGTTCAAGTGTCTTGGCATCTGTTGACCATGCTGTGGTTTAACAGGCAGGCTTTATGGCTTCCTCACATTACTGTACTATAGTATGTGGTCGAGTTACAGTTTACCAAGTCTACTATCATTAAAAGAAACCAACCAAAGGAATTAATATACTCTCAAATTGTTAATGCACTCCAGTCAAATTAATAGAATTCCATGCTTTGTATTATAATATACCCCAACCAAAGGGCCTTCAGGGGATGATTATTCAGCTCCCGATAAAATATTTGAATAAATGCATTTCACAGAGATAAGTGTGATGGATGACTATGGAGCTTCCTTCCACACTTATTTCAGTGATCCCTGTGTAATTGACATATTCCCAGGGCAAAGCAACACAATATTGGCCCATTTTCCCTTAAAGGACTGTGTTTCTTGCTGAGACAAGCATTATGCTGGTGTGGTGTATATACTGCATTGCAGTGAATTATAGTGAGGACCTTGTCATCGTTCCTCGCCAGCCCAGTAACAGCAGAGGGCACTGTTCTCAGAGACAAGGACCCCAAAATCAATGATAAATCCTGTTTTTCTGACTGTGTGTATTATGAAACGCAGACAATTGGCTGTTGAGCATACACAAGTTCAGCAGTGTTTTATGTGGTATTCCAGTGAACTCGTTATGAGTCACCCTGTTTACATCCATACATGTGCTGAATGTTTTCACTTTAAATGTGAGGCGTGTTGAGACAGTTTTAAGGAGAAGTACAAGCTGTCACAAACCTACTTTACTTAAATAATGTGAATGTCATCTCTGTGAAATAATATTTCAGATTTTACACTTTTTTTTTTTTTACTGGTTATGTGAATCACTGGAGCCTACTCCAAATTGCAGTTGGTGCCCTATTTTATTTACTGTTCTGGTAATCTGGGATCGGCTTGGCTTCCTCCAGGTCAGCTTGGATTAAGTCTTAAGAAGTCTTCTTGTCAGATATTTGACTGCCATGTTGATCAGTAACAATATTAAGATGAAGTGCACTAATCAAAACAGTGTCTAATATCAACTGAAAAACAGATCACTGTTGGCATTTTTCAAAGAACTCCCAAATCTTTGTTGTGTTGAGACCTACTGCAATGTCCATACCTTACTGCAGTAGTGAGAACGCCACGGAAATTGGTCACTTGCATTCTTGGCACGTGTCTTTGTGGCCTTAAGTGTTGGGTTCCCCTGGGGCCGAGGGACCATGGTGCCGACTCAGCAGTGTCACGCCCCAGCCCAGCCCCGTGTCTGCCCACATCCTGGGGTTGTGTGCGTCCCGGCAGCCTGGGCTCTAGAGCCACACACTCTGACATGGACAGCGAATCCCTGCAACTGACATCCAAGGTGGCTGATGGTCCGATTGGGTTCCTAGTTTCAGATAGACACCTAGTCTTATATTGGGCTTTGGGGGTAAGACTTGTCTTGTTTTGACACACTGTTGGGTAGAGCTTACAGTGCAGGGCATTATGTAATTAAACCGACAAACAGTTATTTCCAGGCTAAGACATGACTTAAACGTCAAGAAAAATATTAATTTGGTTATGACTGATGGGAAATTTGACCCTATGCTCCACATGGATGGCACAGTTATAACCCCTATGTGTATTTGCTTGTATGTCGCTCATTGATTTGTTATTTTGTAGCGCTTGAGTTTTGTGGTTATTGTTCACAAGTGAAATAAATACCTTTGAATTGTGTTGATACATTATTATTACTATGGAATTACTGCACATGTATGAGCTGCACTAAAGATTCTACCCTAGCAGAATAACACAATGCATTACATCCTCATTATGCAGAAGAGACTTGTCTATTAGCTACGAGAATCTTACCACATTGTTTTGTTTTCTATTACTTTGCCAATTTGGGTGATTGATATTATGAAAGTCGTGCCTGGCAACCATGACCTAACGGATTATACAGGGAATTCAATTTTGAAGGAATGTTTCCGACCTCACCAGCTTGTAATCGAACTCTAGGGAATGGTCTTTAGGCCTAGGGGTCTGGAAATGAATTAATTACACAGAGCATGGAGGGGACCACAGGGCTATTCATCTCTTCCTACTTTGACTTCATTAATGATAAATAAAGGCTAGCCTAGAACTACCAAGGTTTTTTTTAGCATAGCCCAAATTTTAATTATTCAACTATTCAGATTCTTAACAAATCCAAATAATTCTTTAGTGTTTCTGTATACAAAAATATATTTTTGTGGTTTTAACCCGAGCCATGCCCCCCAAATTCTGCCTAGGTTTTATCCAAGTAATTATCAAAGTATTTTGATTAATATATGTTTATTTAAACCTAGGTTTCTCTTGAGACAATTAACAATGTCTCCATACCACCAGAGGGTGAAGAGGGGTCTGTTACGTTGACTGTGGTCCAGACACACATCCACAGATAAGTTACGTTACCGCTAGATAATGAACTTGTTACCTTGCCTATGGTTATGGTTATGACTGCAGTTACGGTTATGACTGGTTATAGTTCTCAGTTGCAGTCAAAATAGCTATTGTCTGTCAGTGGTATGAATACTTGGTAGAACTGTAGAAGAGAAAAAAAACGACTTAAGTTATCCATAGTGCTGTTTTGGAGTATTCCCTGTTGAATTTTACATTTTACGCTGCTATATTAATGTGCTGGGGGGAGTAGGGTCAGTTCTCCTTCTCCACTGTAAAATCTTGTAAACCTAAGGAATGCACTCTCTAAATTTTCTTGTCTCCTGCTCCGTTCAAGGACATGAGGTCTTGGCCCACGCCTCCTGAGTACCAGGCTCTAAATACTCTGCTGCCACTGTCCAAAGTCCTGGCTGTGTTTCAGATCAGGACGATACCTGACGATTCCAGCTGCCAGTCTGATAACCCCCTCCCGCCCGTTTGTCCCTGTCCTTGTCCATCTGGTCATGCTTCTGACCTGGATAAGGTTTTATAGACTCTGTACACAACCCAAATGCATTTATTAATTATTACAGCTTGTACTCTTAAAATGCTCACCCGGCACAACCAGAAGAGGACTGGTCACCCCACTGAGCCTGGTAACTCTCTAGGTTTCTTCCTAAATTTCGGCCCCTCTTAGGGAGTTTTTCCTAGCCAATGTACTTCAACATTGTTGTTGCTTGCTCCTTGGGGTTTCAGGCTGGGTGTTTTGTATAAACACTTTGTGACAACTGCTGATGTAAAAAGGGCTTTATAAATAAATTTGATTGATTGAATTGTTATTCTGGGCCCCAGGTGTTTGGGACCCACCTGAAGGTCGGAGCTCTACTGTATATTGATCATACATTTAAAAGTTTAGTTATTTAGCAAGCAGTTTAATCCAAAACAACTTTCAGGCACAATTATATAAGTGCCTAACGGCACATACTTACCATACATTTCTGTAATATCACAAAATATATTTATTGCATTTGGGATGCTATTTATTCAGATTACAGTAGCTTAAAGGATGTTGTCATGCTTTTTGAAGCATGCTGCCATAGCCCCAAACCCGTTGGCTATAGGTTTCTTAAGAAAAGTAACCATTTGTTGGTAGATATTACTCAGAATCACTTTCTGAAATTATTATTTTTTTTTTTAAATTGTCCAAGACCTTAGAGTCAGTCTGGGACTCTTTCAAAAAACATATTTGTTTTCCTATTTTCAGCTGGATGTGTAATATGTAGTTTATATGTGCACAATCTACACATAACATCATTATCATTCCTCAGTTAGCCATGAAATTCCAAGTTTAAAAGTGAGGGGTTTTGATGACATGGGGACCTATTGGCACATACAGGTGCTGGTCATATAATTAGAATATCATCAAAAAGTTGATTCATTTCAGTAATTCCATTCAAAAAGTGAAACTTGTATAATGTATACATTCATTCCACACAGACTGACATATTTCAAGTGTTTATTCCTTTTAATTTTGATGATTATAACTGACAACTAATGAAAACCCCAAATTCAGTATCTCAGAAAATTAGAATATTGTGAAAAGGTTCAATATTAAAGACACCTGGTGCCACACTCTAATCAGCTAATTAACTCAAAACACCTGCAAATGTTTTTAAATGGTCTCTCAGTCTAGTTCTGTAGGCTACACAATCATGGGGAAGACTGCTGACTTGACAACTGTCCAAAAGACGACCATTGACACCTTGCACAAGGAGGGCAAGACACAAAAGGTCATTGCTAAAGAGACTGGCTGTTCACAGAGCTCTGTGTCCAAGCACATTAATAGAGAGGTGAAGGGAAGGAAAAGATGTGGTAGAAAAAAAGTGTACAAGCAATAGGGATAACCGCACCCTGGAGAGGATTGTGAAACAAAACCCATTCAAAAATGTGGGGGAGATTCACAAAGAGTGGACTGCATCTGGAGTCAGTGCTTCAAGAACCACCACGCACAGAAGTATGCAAGACATGGGTTTCAGCTGTTGCATTCCTTGTGTCAAGCCACTCTTGAACAAGACACAGCGTCAGAAGCGTCTCGACTGGGCTAAAGACAAAAAGGACTGGACTGCTGCTGAGTGGTCCAAAGTTATGTTCTCTGATGAAAGTAAATTTTGCATTTCCTTTGGAAATCAAGGTCCCAGAGTCTGAAGGAAGAGAGGAGAGGCACAGAATCCACGTTGCTTGAAGTCCAGTGTAAAGTTTCCACAGTCAGTGATGGTTTGGGGTGCCATGTCATCTGCTGGTGTTTGTCCACTGTGTTTTCTGAGGTCCAAGCTCAACACAGCCATCTACCAGGAAGTTTTAGAGAACTTCATGCTTCCTGCTGCTGACCAACTTTATGGAGATGCAGATTTCATTTTCCAACAGGACTTGGCACCTGCACACAGTGCCAAAGCTACCAGTGCCTGGTTTAAGGACCATGGTATCCCTGTTCTTAATTGGCCAGCAAACTCGCCTGACCTTAACCTTATAGAAAATCTATGGGGTATTGTGAAGAGGAAGATGCGATACGCCAGACCCAACAATGCAGAAGAGCTGAAGGCCACTATCAGAGCAACCTGGGCTCTCATACACCTGAGCAGTGCCACAGACTGATCGACTCCATGCCACGCCGCATTGCTGCAGTAATTCAGGCAAAAGGAGCCACAACTAAGTATTGAGTGCTGTACATGTTCATACTTTTCATGTTCATACTTTTCAGTTGGCCAACATTTCTAAAAATCTTAGGTCTTAAGTAATATTCTAATTTTCGGAGATACTGAATTTGGGATTTTCATTAGTTGTCAGTTTTAATCATCACAATTAAATGAAATAAACATTTGAAATATATCAGTCTGTGTGTAATGAATGAATATAATATCCAAGTTTCACTTTTTGAATGGAATTACTGAAATAAATCAACTTTTTGATGATATTCTAATT
>JACXGI010001883.1:0-43723 GCA_016801175.1 Esox masquinongy | reverse complement strand
ACTACATTTTTGGGGACCCGTTTTGGCTTAACAGCGCTACTTTTACAACCAGTGGCCAAAAATCCCTGATTGCATCTACAAGTATAATTATTAAATGTTGGCGCACTTCTCCTTTAAACTGCAGTCATTCTGTTTATTTTTATATTTTAATATGATAATACTTCAAATAAAATACTATGAAACAAAAATTGTTTTTTTGCAACATTGTGAAATACATTTTAGTATAGGGTCTTATTACGTACTGATAATTTACTACGATTGCTGCTTTATCCAAGTTTCTTCAGTTGGTAATTCTTGTATGTAAATATGGTTGGTAGTTTGAGAGTTAATATCGGTAGTCCGGTAATCGCCCAACTCCTTACATTTATGGCTTACATTTAGGCTTCCTTTCAACGCCTGCTACATTAGGCTCGTATAGCTCACGGTAATTACAATATAGGTATTAACTCCTAATCAAAATGTTATAGCCTACCTAATAACCTGGTCTTTCTGATATAATTTTTAAACTGCCGAGTTCAGCACATTTCACATGTAGAATAAAGTGATTAAAATGTCCTGGTTACGATTCAGCGCATTGCTGGTAGCCTACACTGTCATTATCATATGGACCTAAAATAAAGGGGAGGGGGAAAATATCGCCTTAACAGAAGTCCAGAATAATCTACTATTGAGCCTCTACGAATTCCTTGAAAAACAGTCACCTACATCCTCCCATGATCTCCCTCTCTTCCCCCACTGCATGAATCCCTCAACGTCACAGTACTACAAGTTGGGCAACGACATAACATCAAATAGTGGATAAGTTGCTGCAGGGACTTATCGTAGTTTCGCCAGTAAGGTACAGTATTTCGCTATGTTACCTAAGAATGTGCCATTCTTTCCCGGGTTAGTTGAGGTATGCAACACTTTGCGTGTGTTTCCAAATGGAATGCCGCTGCTCGCTATAATTGAACTACTAACATGTAAAACTTAGTCGGCGTATGTGTACAACTTCCGCACAAGGCACCCTCGTCATGATTTGTTGGGTTTTATATAGAAAAACAATGGTTTGCTTTGAATTCCTCTCGCAGTTAGTCTCGTCTATCGAACAAATCAATAAGATTCATATTTCGGTGAAAATTGGCGCATGTAATTACGACCTCTTTTCTGAGGAACTGAAGTTGGTCGTCTTTGTTTCCCCGTGAATTTATATTGTAGAGTACCAAGTGTAAGTGTCATGCTGTCACAACTGCGTATCTGTTGCGGCGTCATTAGTGTTTTTATTGCTCCTCGAAATAATTTTATTTTCGCTGTAAACATTTGGCGCTGTTTCCGAGACCCCTGTGGTTTTGACACATGGATGTGAGGTTTAAGGCATTTAGAAGTATGAAATCATGTAACATCTTTGGTTTTTTAATTTCTGTGAAAAACTGCACGGGCTTATAGTGCTGTTACATTATTTCCCCATTATCACGACCCAGGAAACATTGCAAATGCAATAAATGCCATTTTCATAAGTTGTTGGAGATCAACCCTTATGATAAACAGTATTTAAATGTGGTTCCTGGATATTCAATACACCTGTTGATGCCAAGCCCTATCGTTTCAACACAGTGGAGTGACACATTTTAGATTTGAGAGAACTGCTCCCATTGCTAGACGAGTGAGTCACATGTTGGTCTATTTTTTTCTGCGTTTCTATTTAAACAGCCCTGGCTAGAGAACAAAATAACAGGAACTGGACAACTTACATTTTCCACGACGCTCCTGCTGTAAACAGAGGTTGTCATATTACATGTATATAAATGGCAATTACAGCTAGAGGTTTCCAAGTTTTTTTCTGGTGCTTCGCTTTTAACAGGAGCTAAATGCCCAAACTCACAGCACTTATCAAGAGGATCAACAGGTTAAACTGCTTCAACTAATGACTGAGGGGCTTTTATTGTATGTGTGGCTGTAATACAAAGCTATTTCAGTATGTTATTCATCTTTCAGTTCTGTTACCCAAATTCATCTCTCTTCTGTTCTGCTCTGCTCTCAGCTAGTACTGCAGTAAAATTATAACGTCAGCAATATAACATCTCAACCTATTTTTTCAGCCTTCACCTCATCAAGAGTTGAATTGGACTAAGGTTGTTTTATTATTATGTTATCAATGCCCCTTTCCCCTTAGGGACGCATCTGCTCCATCCTGGTGACGTCACCTCAAATGCTCCTGCGAGACCAGCTGCGCTGCTACTTAATGCTGTGGAAAGCGGGATAATCACATGCCTCCTGGCAAGCTACTTAAAGCGACTCAAAATCTTTAATAAACACATGGGAAGGGCCTACGCTATATCTCCTGCTACTCCATGTTGTTAACCATAGTGTATCAGAGTTGCTGTGTGGTTCCTCTGAGAAGTTTAGCATGACCAGTGTGATTGGAATCAGCTTAATGCCTGTCACTGAGAGCAGCTGAGAAAAACGTGTTATGATGGGCTTAGGGGCTATTCACCCCTCAAAGCTCTTTCTCCAGATTAAAGCATTGTATGCTACACTGGTATCATGTTATACCACAAACAATGCTCCCTCCATAACCTCCATAATGGCTGTGAGATGTGAGGACTCTGTAGGCAGCTTACGTTGGCATCTTAGATGCACTCTCCCTCTTGATGGAACTGAGTATTATAGAATTGTTGTTCTGAGAGTTTTTTTCCAGAGTCTTTTTCCTGCACAATTTGTACCTTCATTTTCACTATTTTGCGTTGTTTTATCTAGTACTACTTTGGATTCATAATATGTGGTTTCCTTTGTTGATTTTCTATCCACACAAGACTTTACATATTTGGCCAAACTTGAATATTAATGATTGCTTTCGGTTAAAATAGATATGGGCCTCTGTACCTTTTGACCAGCTCTAAGCAACTAGGTCCAGCCCAATATCCTTCTGTCTCTTGCTGTGTTTACACAGGCTGACCAATTCTGATTTTTTTTCCACTATTTGGTCCTTTCACCAGTCACATTAGTTTTTTTCAGAGCTGATCTGATTGGTGAAAAGACCTGTTATGGTAAAATTAATCGGAATTGGGCTGCTTGCTTAAATGCAGCCTCTGTGTGAGCTAAGCCCTTAGATTACATTGCGTGAGTTCAGTTCTGTAATCAGCAGAACATTGTGTTTTACCATATTCTTTGGGCAAATTGACTGGTTATAACCCAAGCTTGATTGCTGATTTAGGAAATACCTGTTCTCAAGTAGTTGGTTCATTCCTACTGTGTGGTGCCATTTGGACCTTAAAATTCTTGTTTTTAATATTTTAAATGATTCTTATATGATGTCAGAAAACATATTGTTCAAACTCTGACACTTTAATCCTAATAAATGTTGGCTAATTGTTTACACAAGACCATGAGATTTTTCTCTGCCCCGTTTAGGACATACACATAACTCTGCTAACAATTTATGTATTCATCTAGATTTTCATAGACATCAGATGTTGCTTATTCTATATTTTTTCTTCAAATAACTGGTTGTGTGCAGTAAACTAATTTTTACTCCCAGAATGGGAAGTCATTGTGGCTTGGGTTTTTTGATTAAAGGAGAACTGACACAACCTGGCAGGGTGCACAGTGATTTCAGGGACACAAAAGGGTCAAATATAATAAGAAATACATTCAACGTTCATGGGGAATAATTTTTGTAAGACTACAAAATAATGCAGGAAGAAATATGATGTTATTTTATGCTTCTCATAGAAGTTGATCAGTAACATCTTGAGACTATTCACCTACATTGACCGAAAATGTTTTTAAAAAATGCATATTATTGCTTTTCTACATCAACATTTTTTTTATGAGGTGACCTGCCCTCATAATTAAAACACTTGGAATTTACATTTTTCATTAAATAAGCATAGTAGGAATGACCTATTCCCACAAATAGAACAGGAGACATAGAGGCCTAATGTTATTGGGCCTCAGTGTAATCAAGGTAGGAAATTATTGTTCCCAGGACTAGTCATTTAGGGTTTAGCTATTGTCATTTGCATTTGCTCCGACATAATTGCCCCCTGGCTGAATTTAGTTGCCTACCACTGTCCTAGTAATTTATTGATATCTTGCCAATTTCCTGTAACGTAGTGTATTGATATAACATAAACAAATAATATAAAGAATAACAATCCTTAAATGCTTACTAATCAATATGGCTACACCACATGCAATGTGACTCAGGAAACCTCTGGTTCCTGGAATGCAAGGTCCATAACTCCTAGATGGTTCATCTGGTTCTGTGAAGACTCCTACAGGACCATTTTATGTGAGGAGCTGAGTAGCACAAAAGCATTATCCGCTCTCTCAAAGCCTCAAGATCAGAGTCCACACAGCTTCTCTGTAATAGTCTGGTGCAGCCAGGTAGGATCAGTAGAGTGGTATATAGCTGCGGCTTCTGTAATGTGGGTCGGATCAGTAAGTGGGATGACACCTAACCCATCTCAGAATGTCACCTTTGGGTCCTATCTGAGAGTCCTGTGCACACATTCTTGTTTTCTCTGCACTTTTTTTTATTCTGACTGTAATAGTCTGGTGCAGACAGCTAGTGTAAGGACATTTACAAGATTTTTACAATGAGGCATGCGAGATATGTATGCCACATTGTAGACATTTCAATGTTTCTAATTGTGCTCATCTGTTTTAAAGCTAAGATAGCGCATACAGTACATCTTGTCCTGACTTTGATGTCCATAGAACAAGCCACATGATTAAGAATTTGTTCTGCCACCTCACCGTTCTGATTCGTACTTGCCCAGTCAAAACCCCTCTCTGTCCTTGGACCCCAATGGTGGAACCAGCTTCACCATAAAGCCTGGAATAGCAGAGTCCCTGCCCATTTTTCTGAAACTTTTTTAAACCTTAAATAACTCAATTGGCAGCAGTTCAGCTAATGCTGTGGCTCCAACACTTAGCTCTTTCATCTTTTTTTAATTTTTTTATTACTTTGTAGTTTAAATTTAATTATGTGTTGATCCAACATCTTCTTTTGAATGGAATTTGTAGTAACAGAAAGTTAACCATTATCTTTACAAATGCAAATAAAGCAAAAAAAGCCATCTTTTTTTCATGGGAACATTTTATTGGCTTTCAATGTGACTGACAGAGAAAACCAATTATTTAGGCCATCCTTGTTGTCCCTCAGCTTGTCTATGCTTGCGTGTTAAAAATAACAATGCCAAAACATAATTAATATACATTTTTATTGGTTAAGTAGCTAGACAACAGTTTATTCATTACACAGGCGTGAGTGCTATATGGTTCTTCACTAATGTTATATATTTACATGTGCTTAGCTTTTAGACTTACGTTTGTATCCATAAAAGCTCTCTTACTCTCTCCCAATCCCCCAATGCTCACTGAGTAGTATAATTGTGTTACTCATACAGCCCTGCTCACTTCTGGTTGAGAAGGAATCAACAATAAACTGTTCTCCATGCCTCCTCGCAGTCTGATACACCCTTCGTCATGATTCTACTTAACATAATACCCCATTCCATAAAAAATATTCGAAATGTTCTATTTAGCGGAGAACGTTGCTTGGCTAAAGTTGGATACTGTTCTCATCAAACCCCACAGCAAGCTAATGCCTGACTTGATGAGACAGACTGCATCCAGGCCCCGCAGTTAGGATAACACAGAAACTTGTTCTCCAATATTTTCCCATGGTGATAAGGACGTAGCCAGATGTTTGCAATACACAAAGCACCAGGTCCAACATAGTTTGTGCACTAGGAGGCTTTGTTAACAACTATAGATGTCACTGCTGCTAGGATAGCTCTGAATCTGCCTGGAAGCTCCCAACTAACGAACAGGTTAGCAATATAGCTACTATTCTTTGAAGTATTGCCTGGTCGGTGGGACATTGAATTGTATGAGAGACATCAACATGTTCTCTTCCATGTTGCATGCTGAATGGGATGATGCGCCAGTGTTTGAGGGAGAGGGAGAAACCTTTGATATGTGAGACCAACATACTCTCTGAAAGGATCAAGCCCGTGATTTAAGTCAATATGTGTGACTGCTTTGATGCCTGTTTCAGCTTGATCTTTGTAATGTCAGAAACGATTTCAGACATCGGGCTTATGGGTTCTGCACACAAATCCTATGACAGGTCAGTAAATGTCTGGACAGTGAAATAACAACATGCGTGTTTGCCATTCAAAATACACGCAAACATACCAGGAAAGCATACATGCACACACCTGGGCTCTCATTCATCATGCACACGGATGCACAAATCTGTGTGTGAACCATGGGTTTGAAGTGTTAATGTAAACGTGAGACAAGTTCAACTTGAACTTGAGAAGTCATGGCCAAACCTACACATTGTGCCAAGTGGTGTAATAAGGGCACCAGCTCTTTTATGTAGACTAGTTAATGTGGAAAAAATAATAATTTCAATGCGCGAAGTGTCAGAAAAAGTATTAATAATTTTCCAATTACACTGTGATTTCATGCAACGTTCCTCAAAAGAGTACCACATTTAATGTAATTTGACTGCGTCAGTTAATTTGTCTACTGGATCTTCTACCAGTATGCATGAAACTGTTGTAGGGTTGTTTGATTAATCACACTTTTTCAGTTCATTAGTAAACATTTTGGATGGTTTCTACGCAATATTGATAAATGAGACGCCTGAATTTTTTGTGACTTGACTGAGAGAAATGTGTATTATTACAACACAAATTATTTATTATAATCGCAATTGAATTGTCAGACAGACTTCTCTCTTAATCCACCCTTGCACAGCTGAACAATATCGTTAATGACCAGAGCGTAAAACGCATATAAACATTTGCTTGACCAAGGTCGTAGACCTAATGAAGAGTTCCTGGCCTGTGTTCCTTCAGTATTTGACATGGAATTCCCGTCAGAATTGGATGAATGAGCGGTTAACTTCTAGGACAAATGGATTCTGCTTCTTCTCACACTCTTATGTACCTAGACTGGAAATACATTTGTGGAAAAGTATTTTGATACCTACGTAGTATCTGGGGCATTTTTGGAATGACAATTTGCTTATGTTCCAGAGCCGCCTCAGACCCCATCAGTCATCAGTTCCCCAATCAAACTCATCGCTGTGACCTTTACCCTCACTGTACACATGATTCCAGATCTCACTGGTACCAGCTTATCGACAAGTCCCTCTTAAGCAAATCCCCCCTCTACCTCAGCTCACTTCTCAAAATCTACTACCCCAATAGAAAGCTGTGCTCTGGCAGATACCTCAACCTGATCACCACTAAAGTCTTCACCTCATTTGCCCGTCATTCCTTTCAGGTCTGTCGCCAGTGACTGGAACAAACGGCAAAAGACTATTAGAACTTGAGAATTGTATTTACACAGTAGCAGTCAAAAGATTGGACATGCCTACTCGTCCAAGGGTATTTTTTCATTTCTACTATTTTACACATCATAGAATAATAGTGAAGACATCAAAACTATGAAATAATGTACATGGAATCATGTAGTTACTGAAAAATTGTTAAAACAAATCAAAATTCATTTATATTTTAGATTCTTCAAAGTAGCCACCTTTGCCTTGATGGCAGCTTTGCATAATCTTTGCACACTTGCAACCAGTTTCATGAGGTAGTCACCTGGAATGCTTTTCCAACAGTCTTGGAATTCCCATATATGCTGAGCACTTGCTGGCTGTTTTTCCTTCACTCTGTGGTCCAGCTCATCCCAAACCATCTCAAATGAGGTGAGGTCAGGTGATTCTGGAGGCCAGCACCATCGCTCTCCTTCTTGGTCAGACAGCCCTTATGCACCCTGGAGGTGTGTTTTAACAAGGAGCTTGTTGAGAGAATGCAAAGAGTGTGCATAGTTTCAGTAGCTATGTTATAGTAAGCCTAAAATGAAACTGTTTACAGTTATATTGCGATGGACGAACTTCACCGACAAGGAACATACAGTATTGCTTTCGATTTACAATAGTGAAATGAAAAATGAAGAAATACCCTTGAATGAGTAGGTTTGTCCAAACTCTTGACCGGTACTGAATGCAACTGATCACTGTCTTGCAATTGTTATGCCTTTAAACAGGTTTTAGTTGATGAAATGAATAAATCGTAGACCATGTGAGAGACCAGTGTTGTGAGGGGATCTTTTTGATATTTACTTTTGATGCCTGGTGTCGTCACTGGTTTGAGGGTGTTCATGAGAGGCTAATCAAAGTAAAGGAAGGATTTAAGTTTGAGTTTGTTGCTCTAGCCATTCTGTGGCTCCCTTTTGTCTGTCGGAGCTGACGATTGACATGTCTTCTTTCCCAGCCAACTTCCACTTCCCTGCTGTGCCTCTGCTATCGGTTGGGCTTATCATGCAAGTTTTGTCTCAAAGGCTCTTTTATGTTTTGATTTTGTGTTTTTAATTTATTTCATGTCTTTGTCTGTGAGGGAGTGGTTGTGCGATGTGAACTCAGCTGCTGAGCAACACACAAAGAAAGGTGTGTGTGTGTGTGTGTGCGTGCGTGCGTGCCTGTGTGCGCGCCCGTGCACGTAGATACAGTACGTGTCAGAATAGTACAGGTCAGAGGATCCCTTCCTTTCCTTTGTCGTATCTCTCGTTACCATCTGGTCTGTGCACTTTAGTGTTTGACCTGGGCATTAATTATTGGGTTTCTGAGGCTCTCTCCGGCCTGACAACAGCTGGAGGCATGCTGCAGTTGACGTACCACCAACGCTGAGCCGTAGCGGGCTCCAACCCCCTCTCTTTCAGATGTAAGTGAGACCCTGCGCTTCCAGCGAGCCTAACAGTCACAGCTGGACGGGTTGAACATGGGCCTCATAACTCCCAAGCCCAGAAACGTCATACAGAACCCGACAATCACACGTTTAAGTGTTCCCCAGCGCATCAGAGAGATCTCTTATGTAGGCCCATGAGTGCTGTCTGTTATAGGCTGTGCGTTATCATAATGACAGCCTGTTTTTCCCCGGCAGCTTAACTAACGCCCTGCAGTGAGGCTCTTCACAGAGAAATCCCGTAGATGAGAGTTTTCTCTCCGGGGCCAACAGTTCTCCACCGTTATCAATGTCTCTTATGTCCTCTACCAAGCAGTAAATTAAACAGTCAGAGCAAATATAAAATAATAATTCTTTAGGGTTACTTGCCAGTCAGTCTGTAAGGGTGGAAACCAGGATCTGTGCTTAAGCTTGAGGTTGTGCAGAGATGTGTTTTAGCATCAGAATCACGTATTTACTTAAAGGTTACTTTGCTATGGGAACACACAATGCCTGATTGATCCTCATCCACCTATTCATTGGTAAGGTTGGTAACACTGATGTTTACTGGGTCCTTCCTCTTTTAAAACCAAGTTGCACTTCGGTCTTTTTCTGATATCTTGGTTTCAGTGATCAAAATGTGGATGAGTCTGTATTAGCTTAAATTAGCTTAGCTTAGATTATGGACACTGGTTATGACTTGAAGTCCTGGAGCAGGGTTTGTGGAATACTTAAAACGCACTCATGAAATAAAATACCAAAATGTAGCCTGCTGATATCTTCACCCAAGACTGTTGTGTAATGAACCGTGAACAGCTTTGATTAAACGAAATGCCTTGTATTCCGTGAAAGATCGCTGCTAGTAAAAATCTGATTTACGGACTGTGCAGCCCTAAGATACTGAGCTGTGTCTTTAAAAGAATGTCTGTAGGCTTAAAGTTACGCCTACGTATAGTTGCCAAGCGCTCCTATTTTAGTTATTTGGATATTGTGGGGAAGGAGGCCAGCTGGATCTAGAAATGGGACTGGGAGGAACTAGTCCCTCGGTGGTTCAACTTAAGTCAGTTTACCGAGCAAGCCCCATCATTCTTACTTTGTTGAAGACACGTGTCTGTATCTCAGTGGCGTACTGAAGGGCATTCACATTCTGTTTTTACTCTGTTAATTAGTAGCAAAGGGGTCTGTTTAGACACGTAGACAAAGGCGACTATACATTTAGCTTACTGCATTTTCTTATAAGATTGTTTTTTAATGTTCGTCAAAAATAGTAATTCCCACTGATATCTTAATTTGCCCATGTACATTTCTAAACAGAACCATTTTAGTCTCAGCCCAACAGACTGATAGAAAAGAACAATGAGAAAATGCTTTTGTTAGTCTGAAAATTGCCTTCTAGCAAACTCAGATCATTCCCTAAGCTGTGAGCTCTCTGAATCTAATCTAATTCAATGCAAACCACTCCTGTGGGCAAAGTGTTTTCAGCAGCCATTGGCTGCACTCTGTCTTCATATTGATCTGCCCCTGGGCTCCGCGCTGCATTAAAGGAGATTCTTTAAACTACAGGCATGCTCTAATGACTTACTCTCTCGGATTCCTCTCCACTTCTGCTCCACTTCTCCAGTCAGTTATCAAATTAAATGGTTCTGTGTAGTGGGCTGGGCATGAATGCCTGCTAGGCAGGAGGGGGGATGGACAGGGGTAGAGGGTTACTTAGTGTATGAATGGGACTGTGACTGAGTCTCTGATCCCAGGAATGGGAGTACACACGACTCTGACTTAAAGCTGGGAGGGCGGGAGAGGGCCATCCTTAATAGATGGTTTACTGGGTCACAAACTTTCAGGGGGAGGTGGAGCCATAGACTGGGCGAAGGGATGAGGAGTGGGGGGTTTACAATTTTTAAGTGAAACTGATATTAATTGCCTGTTTGTTTTTCCGAACAGCCTGTTTTCATCTACTGAAGTCAGACCTAGGTTTGTGTGTCTATGCCTCTGTTCTAGTGTGTGTGTGATGAGTACTAAGTCATTTTTAGGAAGACGTTTGAGCCAGCACAATATATCTTCTTCTTGAGGACATGATTCCTGTACTCCTCAGGGTTTTTCCCACATTACAGGCTCGAACAGAGAAGGAGAGGGACTGGAGGGAGGGAGGGACCAAAAAGAGAAGAGTCAATTTAGAGAGGACGAAGCAGACAGCATAAGACATTGTGGCCAGGTACTGTTAGTGAGAAGAGAGATCTTTGTAGCTGTCCGTGTGCCAGTGGACTTTTGATAAGGTGTGCATACAAATGTCAAATGGTTAGTGTGTGTGTGTGTGTGTGTGTGTGTGTGTGTGCATGTGGTAGTGGATAAGACTGTGTGATAGTCAGATATCAGCAATGCAATTCTCCTGAACATCTGCTGTTTTCTTCTACATTACAATGTAAGTACCTGCTAAATTCTCCAACCCGCTATGCACGTAATCATTTCATTAAAACGTTTCCTAACTGAATGTGCTAACAGGTCTGAACAATCCAGAGAATGAATTCAAAGATGCAAATACTGTCCTAGTGTTAACCTCTTGTTGTGTCGACCAGTTCCCTGACTGTAGACAGTCTCCCGGTTGTCTGTTAACAGCTGGGTTTTCCCTATGTGGTGCCTGCCTAGACCAGGCTCATCACATTTCATAAGGCTTTATCGCATACATTGGAGTAGTGGTGCAAAAATAGGTGGCCCGTATAGCTCAGTTGGCGCTTGCAATGTCAGAGGTTGTGGGTTTGATTCCCACAGGGGACCAGGTTGGAAATGTATGCACTCACTACTGTAAGTCACTTTGGATAGGGGTGTCAGCTAAATGTCAGCTAAAAGAAAGGAATCCTGCTGATACAATATGTCAGCCAATATGATCAGCGTGTGTATTTTCTGCTCTAGTTGACCACTACGCCACTGATTATGTTACAACATTGTTTATTTGTTAGTATTGACCAGACTATGCAACTTGTTGTAGGCACGAGTTGCAACTTCACTTTTAGCGCAATTCATTGTGAGATGAGAACCGTTTCAGTTCACTTCAAGTTTGGACTTGTGTCAGTCTAACGAAAACCACAGCGAGGCCATCTACTCATATCAGTCCTTTCACCTTAACACAACTGGCTTGTAGGCGCTGAGAAGTAGCCATCCTCAGGGATGTTATCAGGTATTGATTCACAAAAGGCTGCTTGCCGGGACTTTGTGCTGCTCCGTTGTCGTGCAGGTTTGCGTACCGAGTGTGATAACGGTCCCCTCGCAGATCTGTTACTGACTCCATTCAGCAGTGTTGAAAGGATCCTCCTCTCCCCTGGCCCCAGGTCAGTCGTCTCAGCCTGCGGTCCTCTCCTCTGGCCCCGGGTCAGTCGTTCCGGCCTGGTTCCTCTCCTCCAGTCCCGGGTCAGTCGTCCCGGCCTGGTTCCTCTCCTCCGGTCCCTGGTCAGTCGTCCCGGCCTGGTTCCTCTCCTCCGGCCCCTGGTCAGTCGTCCCGGCCTGGTTCTTCTCCTCCGGTCCCTGGTCAGTCGTCCCGGCCTGGTTCTTCTCCTCCGGTCCCTGGTCAGTCGTCCCGGCCTGCGTTCCTCTCCTTGTTTCGTGTAACCTGATGAGTGCCTGTGTGTGTGCGCGAGTTTGGACTTGGACCCCCGTGTCAATGTGTCTCGGTCAGATAGGGGAGCTAATTGGGTTTCCGGTTCCACACCTGTGCGGCATTAGACTGTGGCCCGGGGTGGCGGGATGGAGGGGTGGAGGCAGGGGGGCGGGGTCAAAGGAACAAACGTCATTTGCATTTTTATTTGCCCCAGGAAACAAGGTTTTACTTGAACTGAACCGATGTGACTTAATGCGGGGTACATACACGGCTCAAGGGGCCTAGTGGCTAAAGAGGTAAGCCAGCAACCAGAGGGGGAATCCCTGGAGGAATTCATTATGTAGATGGATAGTGCATAGAGTAAGAAATACTTTAAAAACACAATGTATCTTCTTGCCAGACATACTAACTTCAGTCTACTAGTCAACAGCCAGCCTTGTAACATTCACTAAATACATGAGCTAATTCCTCACATTAAGATGGCAATACTAGGCTCTGACCATAATTTGTTCTTCAACCTGTTCTGCTGGTCACATCATTGGCAGCCAAATCTTAAGGTCAGGGGTCATGCTGGACAGATGTGTGGGGGGTGTTATGAGTCCATACGGGAGTGAGGTCAGGTAATCCCCTCTCATGTCATGGAGGCTTTAGGCTCTAATCCCGAAGAGAAGGCCTTTTGGTCAGAGATCCTCCTCAACCTGTTCATTCTCAACTGGAACATGGAATTCACTGTCTGTGGATGACTGAAAGCCACGCAGGCGGCCCGCTTTTGGGGACACAGCCCTGTTCTGGTCATCTGCCAGCAGTCCTTGAACATGAACCCAAAGGGAGAGTGAACTGCAGGACGTCAGCCTTCCAGCGGGAGCCGGAGCACCACCACAGCCTCCACTTGAGGTTTCCTCAACCACTGCCGAAGTGGCGCTTGTGGTACTGATGTCATGTCTCAGCGATCCTCTTCCCCTGCTCCCAGACTAACGGGCGGACTCTCCAGTTGCTGCTTTTTTTTCATTCCATTTCATATGAAACGCCGCATTAATAAAAGCTCCAATTCAACGGGCCTTATCCTCACTATATCAGGTTACTAAGACCGGCACAATGTACACAAAGCCTGTTTTGTGTTCTAATAATACCCCTCAGAGCCATTAAGGCTGATTTGGGAGGCCTGGGCCTGAATGGGCCTGCTAATGGGCCAAAGGGAGAGCAGGGCTGTAATGACAAAAGCACCTCTCCCACCTCCCCTTCCTCCTCGTCCTCTCTGCTCTCTCTGACTGCCGTCTCTGGCTGTCCCTCTGCCTTGGGCCAGGGTGAGCAATCAATGGAGAAGACTGAGGGCTGTGACTCTAATTAAGTATGTCTGGGGTTAAAGCCGCACGATCGATGGGCATGACTGGAATATACTGTGATGCTGGAGGTGTCATCGAAACCTGTGCGAAATGGCTGTTGTGTGGGTTGCTGCGTGTGCCCGGGCTGCCAGTCCAGGCACCCCCCCCCCCCCCAAAAAGCTCTGCTCCACGCCATGTCGATGTTACAGTACTTACAACGAGTGCCAAGTTTAAACTAAACACGTGGGGTTTTATTTCATACGTAATTATTCAGGGATCCGAACATTCGGATGAATTATCTGCAGGGTACACCAAGTAGACACCAATACAGACAGTAATATGGGACTAGTGGTTTCAGAGAGAATGTCTTACAGGGACTCATGTGGTTTGGATGGGATTGGGAGACACAAGTCATGAAATAAAAACAAGCAATGGGCAGAAGGGTCAAATGTCCTCTTATCGTTCTTAGAATGCAGGTCAGCACTGAAGTTGAGCTTGGAGCCTTGAAGTGTTGGGATCGATGGAATGGGATTGGCTGATTCAGGCATGGGGAGAAGTGAAAGTTGGGTTGGGGAGAAGGGAGGGGGATTGGCTGATTCAGGCATGGGGAGAAGTGAGTGTTGGGTTGGGGGTGGACAGGCAGGCTGTGGAGGCTCTGGCTGGTCCCCTGAGGGGCTTTTTTCAGGGTGTTCTGGACTGGTAGGAATGGGACTTGACGGGTGTCAAAGTCCCCTATATCCTCTATAGATGTGACCCAGGGCAGGCCCCTGCTGGCTCCACACTGCTAAAGCATCTGCTTTGTCCCGCTTCCACGCCTCTCACTGTTTACATCCACTCCAGTCAAGTCTACGAAGATGAGCTCATTGACAGGACTGGACTCTGGGTTCGGTAACATTTCACTAAAACATGATGTGATAGCAGTCATGCACATTGTATTTCCAAGCTGTTTGAATGCATTTGTTTAGTCAGTTTCACAATTTACTTGCTGAAACTATTTTCTAAAGGACATAGACTCTGCACAATGTATATGAAGCCAATACTTTTCATGCACCTAACAGTGACAAACTGAGTCAGTTATTAAAAATGGCATGTCCATTTAAGTTGCTAGGGATGAACAGATGGACCACACTGGCAGACGAATTTCACACCAAATCTGAATTTAGCACCTTGTCTGCGACTGTTCTCAGTGTTCTTACACATCTCTTGCTCAGATGGCAACTGGCAGAAGGCTGAGTCTTTTCTCCCAGGAGGAACAAACAATGTCTGACTCTGAAGCAGTTTGGAAATCATATCATCTGTGGTTTCCCCAATCAATTTGTACCGGGAGGACAGCATAAGGAAAACTATTATTTTTGGCGTGCTCTGTTCTTGTTCCGATGTCTGTCATTGCATCGTGTGTACAGTTGACAGTTAGAGTACACTGTATACTGAGCCTCTTGATGTCTATCTTGTTTCGTGCTCTTCCTGTTCTACATTCTTTTGATGAAAATCAAAATCTAAAAATAAAATTAAAATAGGAGGTTTTTGTGTGAGAAGGACAGGCAGGAAAACGTGAAATTGAGAATGGCTCTTCTTGTCATTGGGGGGAAATGTCTTTCAAATAAGATTGACGTGTCAGACTCAGGAGGATTGTGGGAGGAAAAGATCTTGGAGATGGAAGGCGTACACTCTGGTGTTCTGGTATGGGATAAAGCTGTGCTATGTGGGATGAGACTGGGTTGCATGGGATGAAGCTGAATTGCATGGGATAAAGCTAAGTTGCATTGGATGAAGCTGAGTTGCATGGGATGAGGTTAAGTTTCATTGGATGAAGCTGAGTTTCATTGGATGAAGCTGAGTTTCATTGGATGAAGCTGAGTTGCGTGGGATGAAGCTGAGTTGCATGGGATGAGGCTGAGTTGCATGGGATGAACCTGAGTTGCATTGGATGAAGCTGAGTTGCGTGGGATGAAGCTGAGTTGCATGGGATGAGGCTGAGTTGCATGGGATGAACCTGAGTTGCATTGGATGAAGCTGAGTTGCATGGTACCATTAGATGTAGCTGGGTTGGGCTTTGTGTACTGTGTTTGTCTGTCTGTTTGTCTGCGTGTGTGTGTGTAAATGGGTGGATGTTTGAGGAACTGTGACTGTCAATTATGGATTTCTTGATGCACTGCTCACTTGCGTCATTGAAGCGTTCATCGGAATGGGAAACACTTTTCTTCTCTTTTGGAGTGGATCTGAAAGTCATATTTTGGAGTGGATCCGGAGGTCATATTTTGGAGTGGATCTGAAAGTTGTATTTTGGAGTTGATCTGAGGTTTATATTTTGGAATGGGTCTGAAGGTCATATTTTGGTGTGAATCTGAAGGTGATATTTTGGAGTGGATCTGAAGGTCATATTTTGGAGTGGATCTGAGGTTTATATTTTGGAATGGATCTGAATGTCATATTTTGGAGTGAGTCTGGAGGTCATATTTTGGAGTGGATCTGATGGTCATATTTTGGAGTGGATCTGAGGTTTATATTTTGGAGTGGATCTGAAGGTCATATTTTGGAGTGGATCTGAAGGTCATATTTTGGAGTGGATCTGAGGGTCATATTTTGGAGTGGATCTGAAGGTGATATTTTGGAGTGGATCTGAAGGTCATATTTTGGAGTGGATCTGAAGGTGATATTTTGGAGTGGATCTGAAGGTCATATTTTGGAGTGGATCTGAATGTCATATTTTGGAGTGAATCTGGAGGTCATATTTTGGAGTGGATCTGATGGTCATATTTTGGAGTGGATCTGAGGTTTATATTTTGGAGTGGATCTGAAGGTGATATTTTGGAGTGGATCTGAAGGTGATATTTTGGAGTGGATCTGAAGGTCATATTTTGTTGGCAGACTGTGAAATACAATTTTGCCCCGGAGACCATTGGGACTGTACCTCCTAACTTGAATGCCATTTGAGCGTGCAGAATTTGAAAATCAACTACACTTTAAATGTCAGGAAGTTATAAGAATTGCTGCTTTTGACACAGCTGACAATTAGACGTGTCGAGGACAGTTATCTATGGACATTGTGTAACCCAGCCTAGGAGTCTCTTGACTTGGTGTTATCAGGCCTGCATCTGACAGTTCAACACCAAGGCAGATAAAGCCAGACCCCACCTGCTGCAATTGCTGCTTCTGAGGCCAGAGAGAGAGAGAGAGAGAGAGAGAGAGAGAGAGAGAGAGGGAGAGAGAGCTCCTCTGGAATGTCTCTGTCTCTCTCACTGTCTGTCAACTACCACTTTTGTTATGCTTTTTTCTTGTCTCTCTGCCCTAAGAAAGAGGGAAAGAGGGAGCCGTGCATTTGCCACGTTGCCACATTGGGCTGACTCATCTCTCTGTTGTTCAAGCTCTTCTGAAGCTTGTCGAGTCGGCGTGTCACTGCCTTTGTGTCTGGTCGGGGCTGTCTAACTGTCTCTGCCTCTACGCGCTGGAATCTTCCTTTGTTTTGTGAGAGAGCCTCTCTGCGTCAGCAGCAATCAAGCCCTCTTGTTGCCTGAGGCGTCTTGCAGCCAGGTGCTTCAGTCTGACAGTGATTTATCTGACTCAGCATGTGTGGCCCATCTCCCCCCCGGGCTCCCTCCCCGGGCTGGTCGCACCTCTCAGACCTCATGCTTTTCAAAGGGAGTCAGTGTTTTTTTTTTTTTTCTCAACACTCTCCTCTCTTCTCCTCTTTCAGATCCAGAATGTGGGGACCAGGATGGATCATTCAGATCATCTGAGGTCTCCCTGCTCTCCCCCGGCAGAGGCCAAACCGTCCCCGAGCCTCGTCCCACAGGGCACCATCTGCCTCTCCCTCTTCCAACAGCATCCCCCGGTAGCGGTGTAGCGTGGAAAGGCGACCCTGTAAATATGCCTGGATGGCGGTCTCAGTGGCGTCTCGTCTTGCTGAACTCCCTGACCTGCGGCCTGGAGATCTGCGTGGCAGCTGGGATCACGTACGTCCCCCCTCTTCTGCTGGAGGCTGGGGTGGAGGAGCAGTACATGACCATGGTGCTAGGTGAGCCAGCTCTGGTTACTGACACCCTTCCTCTGACAGGACATTCATTAGACGTGACACAGAGTCTTAATTTTTTAGGGGAGTATGAGTGAACTTGCATTGCTGCAGTAGGGGTCTGGCCCAAAGTGACACAGTTAACCATATGTGCTTATGAGAAAGACTGTGTGTTTGCGCATCAAAAATAAATGCTCTTCCATTAAAACCTAACTGGAAAATGTAAACTTCTGGCCTATGCACCATGCTGTCTTGTTGACCACATGACCAAGAGCAGTAGATTAATGTTCAATTTGAGAAGGGAACTCCTCCCTCACTCGCTTTTTCTATTGCCCGTTTCTAAACATAAAATTGTACTGAATGCAGACCTGAATTAGGAGAAGTGTGGCGTGGGAAGCTTTTAGAAAGAGGGACGGATTTCAAACTAGGGATTTTTTGGCTAAATGAGACGAGACAGTAATTATTTTCACGAATTATGACACATTGAACCCAAAGGTCTGTTAGCTCAGAGGGACAGACGAAGGGGGTCCTTCTGCTGGGGCAGGACACAAAACTGCCCCCCCCCAGCCCATTAGGTAATGGATCCAAAGAAATCTGCCTTCTCCTGCGGGTGGTGACTGGCTGGCGCAGGACCACATTTGTTGAAACTGGTACAGGCTATTTTTAGATGCCCATAGTTGAGTTTCTAATTTGGCTAAATGTGGCTTTGGGTTTGTTCCACACTAACAATAGCAGAACAACGACTACTGTCACGGGATTGCCACTGTGCTGCAGTGTTTTGGGCGTTTAGTGGTGTGAATATTTTCCTTATCCTGTTGCCTGAATGTGGCATCCGCATAGTTTATTGTGAAGCCACATGTTTCAGATAATCTTGTAACCAAACAGATGTAGAC
The DNA here is from genome assembly GCA_016801175.1 of Esox masquinongy. Taxonomy (NCBI): domain Eukaryota; kingdom Metazoa; phylum Chordata; class Actinopteri; order Esociformes; family Esocidae; genus Esox; species Esox masquinongy. Next base: position 25,181 of record JACXGI010001883.1, on the reverse strand, counting down.
TGGCCTGCCGAAGTGCAAATGTGGAAGGTACAGCTCAGATTGAGAGATACCTCAAAATGACACGCTAGCTATGGAGGACCAGAACTGCCGATTTCAAAAATACATAAATCAATAAATGTATCAAGAAATATATTTATACATAAAAATAATAAACATTTTAATACATTTATTTATCAATATTATTGATCATTTTATTATTATGCACTGGAGGATGTCTTTCAGGTTTCCTAAAATACTTCATACGTTTAGTGCATCAATCTTTTATGTAATGTAGTTAATTCTGAGCTCATCAGATTCCTTAACATACTTATTAACCTCTTAATTTAAATTAAAACAATAATATCCATAGCTTTGCTATCAGTTTGTTTTAGTAGACTTGCCTGACATAATCAAAACAGAACTAGTCCGTGAGACCTCTCCTGAATAGTGACTGGGCGATATTCAACACATTCGCAACATAGGGATGCGCCAAGGATCCAAAATAGCACTCTCTACACAGTCTGATTCTATCTCCCTCCCTGGGCTTGATTGATATGGCTGACGGTTAAAGTTCCATCTCCCCATTAGCTTAAGGACAAAGAAATACATAAATAAATAAGTACAGAAATAAATACAGAAATAAATAAATGTATAAAAATATATAATTATATTATTAAATATATAATTATCATTGCATGTTTTTTGATTTTTATGTTTAAACATTAATTGTTTAAACATTTATTTATTTTTTATTTTGGCAGTTCTGGTCCTCCATTGCTAACATCCACTCCTCCCATTCTCGAGACAGCAGCATGCAAACGGGAGACATTTTTTCATTTGTATCGTTCCCAGCACGGTTTGGAAATGTCACAAAACCTAATTCACCTCCCCCCTAGCTTCTTTTAATAGAACGGCCCAGTAGTGTTTTGTGAATGAAGATGGATAACGTGTCCTGGACATTTTCCCAGCAGTAGTGTCAGATTCTCAGATGCAGCCCACTACTTTATCTAATGGCCACTTCTCTTAATTGTTTAATCGACTCTTATGTCTCTGTCAGTAGGAGGCAAGCTTTCTGCAGGGGCTTGGACCCGTGTCCTATGTCAGAATTGTGCATGGCGATTGTTTATGCGTGTGTGTGTTTGTCTGTGTGTGTGTGTGTGTGTGTGTGTGTGTACTGTATGAGATAGACAGCATATTGTGGTGTGTAGTCTATTTGAGAGGACATTGTGGTTGGCATTGAATGTGGTGTGTGGTGAGTTAAGGAGAGCTCATACTTAGTGGTTGTGTGTGCAGTAAGTGAGAGTTCAGGCTGCACCAGTCTGGCTGTAGACAGAGGGTTGTTAGGATGATGATGGGCCTTCGCAGCGGCTGACAGCCAGGCACAGATGTGAACACAGGCTCCGTCGGCCCTTTACTCTACATTATCTTATTTTATATTTTTACACAATAAATATTAAATTACCTTTTTCTTTTTTTTTACGTGAGAAATCAAGGTTTGCATCAAGACGATATTTGGTTATTATCCAGGTATATACATATAAGGTAATTCTGTGGGAATGGAATTATGGAGAACCCCTATCCATTCAGCATACACTCCAGTCTATATAAGCCTGTAGTCATATTTTTCTTAAACCATGTTTTCAAAGCAAGCATTCCACGACTGTTTCCATTGTGAACCCAGAAGCAATCAGCTGGCCACCCTAGGCCAGGTCTCACGTGGACACGTCTGGTACTGCTAACTACACTAACTGGGTTTACGCAGAATCCTAGGAGACCTTTGGGTCCTCCTGTAACTTTGCTACTGACAACCAGGTGAACGAGCGCCCCCTGATGCCCTCCCTCTGCTCCCCCCTAGGTATCGGCCCAGTGTTAGGACTCGTCTTCATCCCTCTGATTGGCTCAGCCAGTGACCAATGCAGCAGTAGCTACGGCCGCCGCCGCCCCTTCATCTGGCTGCTGTCCCTGGGAGTTCTCCTGGCCCTCCTCATCATCCCCCACGCCGATCTGCTCGCGGCCTACTTCTTCTGGGGCGGACGCACCCTCCAGGTGACCTTCCTCATCATCGGCGTGGGCCTGCTGGACTTCTGCGGCCAGGTGTGCTTCACGCCACTGGAGGCCCTGCTCTCTGACTTGTACCACAACGAGGAGGACTGCAACCAGGCCTTCGCCATGTTCTCCTTCATGGTCAGCCTCGGCGGCTGCGTGGGATACCTGCTGCCCGCGCTGGACTGGAGGCGGGGCCTGCTGTCCGTCTACCTGGGCGGCCAGGCGGAGTGCCTCTTCTTCATCCTCATCCTCATCTTCGTGACCAGCGTGCTGATCACCATGAAGGTGTCGGAGGAGGCGCCGTGCGCCGTCGGCTCCGCCCTCAAGCCGGGTCCTCTCCTGGAGGCCGTCCGCTGCGCCTCAGTGCCGCGCTCCTGCTGCCCGCTGCTGAAGTGCCGGCCGCGCCTCCTGAAGTGGGCTCCCCCGCTGTGCCTGCTGAGGACGTGCTGGGCCATGACGCCGACCATCTACCGCGGCTACCGCCACGTGCCCCAGGTGATGACGAGGCTGTGCGCGTCGCAGCTCTGCAGCTGGATGGCCGTCATGTCCTTCATGCTCTTCTACACAGACTTTGTCGGGGAGGGGCTGTACAGGGGAGTGCCCAGCGCCCCGGCTGGCACCGCCCCCAGGCAGCGCTACGACGACGGTGAGTCAGTCGGATGTGGTGTGTGTGGTTCTGCCGGTTGCGTTTGAACAGGGAAACATTGGAATGTCTCTTCCTGTGTCGTTCAGACGTTATTAGGTATGGTCACGCGAGAACATTCTTTGGCCGGCCTTTGCTTCGTTAGTTTTAGATTGTTCGTCTTTGATGGAGACCCCAAAGGTTGTTGTTAGATTGTTCGTCAGTCGGAGACGACAAAGTCCTCAAAAGGCCACAACGGATTGAGTGACTTTTGTTTATAGAGAAAGCCATAATGGAGTCCCACCGTACTGATGTGGGTGCAGATGGTGCCAGTCCCAGCCATCCTGCCTGTCTGCACCTCCTCAACACCTCCCCCAACACCTGGACACTCCACTGCCCTGGTGGCTCGGCTGGCCGGTCACCTCCCTCCACCCTGTTGGGGCCGGGTGGGTCCAAATTCTAATGGCTCAGGTGGTTGAGAGCATTTAGACCAATCAGGGTCATTTTCTGACAAGTATCTGGCAAGACACATCATTCACCCAAGTTTCTTCAGTTGACGTAGTGATGTCTGCTATATTTTGGGTTACAAACACTCATATTTCTGAGAATATGTGTCAAATTTCCTCAGCCTTAAGTCAAACAGATCAAGAGATACAAACATGTGCCTGTTAGCGAATGTATTATGTCTGTGTTGAGGGTTGACAATGTCTGTGTTGAGGGTTGACAATGTCTGCAAAACGACTAACGATTTATTAGCCAGACCCTGTCTATGTGAAATTTTATAGGTTCAGCAATCTTCGATCTTTGTCCACAGATGCCACATATCAAATCAGGTTGTATTTGTCACATGATTTGTAAACGACCGTGAACTGACAGTGAAATGCTTTTTCCAGTATTGCCGAGTACAATTTGTTCATAGAAGGAGAACAGCAAAACAGCAATGATAACACTGATGAATTTCATTAGCATGGCTATATACAGGAAGTTCCAGCAGTAAGTGGCGGCGAACGGCTATGAGGTAACGGAGGATTGTGTACATTTATGTTGGGGCAAAGCGACGATGCAACAGGAAACAGAATAAACAGTAACATCGGAGTTTGTAATGAATGTGTGTGTTAGAGAGTATGTTTGCCATTGAGATTTTAGTCATTTACGGTCATATCGATATATATTTAGTACCTTTAGCACTTTATTTTATGTAACAGTGGGACGGAAAGGAGATTGATGAGCCAGTAGGAAGCTGGGGGTGATTAGATAACCATTATGAGATGAGGACCAGAGGGCAGGAGGGCAGCGAAGTTGGCCTGGTGATTAATTTGGCTGTTCACACCTCCCTCTGGAGCGCCCTGCGACCAAGGGCAGTGCATTTACCGTAGCAAGTGTTGATTCAGCCTGCCAAGATGCTCCCAGGGACCCGTAGACTGTAGAGGTTCTGGGGGCTTGTGTCAAATCGTTTCAGCCTCTTGAGGGGGATGAGGTGCTGGCGTGCTTTACTCACAGCTGTCTGGGCGGTCACGGACCTCGTTCATTTATTACGGATGTGGACACAGAGGACATTTAAGCTGTCTGCACGCCTGACTGTCGACGGGCACGGGCTGGGCCCCCTCTTTTCCCTGGGATCCACCATCAGCTGTTTGGTCTTGCTGACGTTGAGGGAGAGATGGTTGTCCCGTCACCGCAGTGCCATGTCTAATCATCATCAGTGGTCAGGCCTAGTGTGTTGGCACGGTCACGGGAGAACAGGGAGTACAGGAGGGGACTAAGCACGCACCCCTGAGGGGCCGCTGTGTTTAGGGTGAGAATGGATGTGTTGTTTCCTACCCTCACCACCTGGGGGCAACCTGTCAGTCAAGGAACCAGTTACCAGTCCCATTGTCCTGAGCATAGTAGTGAGGTTGGTGAGTTCGGGTGAAACTTGATGAAGGCCATGACCCTTCCAAAGTTTGCATTTTCAGTCATTTGTTATGGCTCAAACCATCTGGCCAAAAAGTTCAGTTTGGGGATTTCTTCGACAAGTCAGAATAAGGGCAGTTGTCTCTGAGGTTGCACGTGATTAACTTACATGCGCACGGAGACATGCACGGTCGCCTTCCAATTTGATCAAGGGGAACAATGAAAAGGACACGGTCAGAATGTCTTGAATCTGACCGATGGAGCACACGGTCTCAGATTGTGGTGACCTGTGAGAGACAGACATAGACACCCAGCCAAGCAAAAAAAAAAAGAAAAAAGGCACCTTGCTCTCTCAAACTGAAATGTTTCATATGTCATCTCTCCGGGCCTCTTCTATGTGTAGCGGAGTTCTGCAGGACCTCCTGTCCTCCCCCACTTCCCCCCGTCAACCCCCCCTCCCCCCTCAACCCCCCCATGTCTGCAGGACCAGGAGGAATGTCACACTCACTCTGCATTAATGTCAAACAATCAGTCCACAAAGAGCATGTCCATTCAGGAGTAGGACAGAGGTCTAGCACAAAAGTCTGAAGTCTGATGTCATGTTTATTTAAAAAACAACACAGTATTTATTATAAAAACCCATAATCTGATTACCTTGAAGGTAAGCATTTTTTACTACAGTGTGGCATTTCCTCAGTCCGGGTTTACTTATATATCCTGAACTTCCAAAGCTGGTTATTACTTTACACTCACACACTGTTTGTAATATGTGGTTGGTCCTTTGCTTTCAGGCATCTAGTTAATCCACTTCCTTCCTGATGTGATAATATCTGACATGTTGCTGGACAAGTGACCTATGCACTTTAAGCTAACTGTAGAATCAGACTGCTTTAAACACTTTAAACCAGTCGCCCTGGGCAGGTGATTTTTTAATAGCAGTTCCTTAAGGTCACTGTTTGGACCGGAGAACCTCCCTGTGATGTCATGTAGACCAAGCAGGGTATAAACTGTCTTTCAGGCCTTTTTGCTCTGAGGACTGTGAGACACTGGCACTGGTTGGAACCTGACCTGGGATCATATACTATTTAAAATAGGTCAAACACTTGGGAGCCTTTCTCTGGCCTTCCTGGAGTGCCAGGATATGCTAGGTTTTAATGGTAGGACTATTCCGTTGGTCCGGTAAGCCAGGCAAGTAAAGTTAAGCACAAATGACATGTTAGAAAATACAGACAACCGATGCCTGGGGTGCTCCAGCTGTCTCTGACGTTGCCTCCGCGGCACATGCTTTCCGGCTCTGGTTCCGGGCTCGATTCCGGCCCACTGCTGCTTCAGCAAAAAATCCTCTCTTATTTTAGTCAAATAAAGCATTGTCTTGAAAAAAAAGAGTATGCTGAACCGAGGACTTGTGGGACCAAAGCGAGGGCCACCACCTCAGTAAATACAGGCCTCAGGCTACCTGCAGCGTAAAACTCTTATTATAGACTTATTTATGGTTCATTTGGTCTGTTAAGGTTTCCTAGACAGTTGAGTCAAGCTGTTTGCTGACCCAACCCAGTTGGGTGTGTTTATGGCTTGAGCAAATCCACGATGTCAGTGACATTATAGGTTCATCGGCCGTTAAGTGTTCTCTATCTTTAGATGGAATGACAGTATTTTGTGAAGTAGTTACTCTGACATTTGGGGGGAAAAACATTTTTTTTAAGTAAGTATTTTGCAGTCACAGCCACAACAGTTTGTGGTTTAATAGTATAGCATGCTGGGCCTCATAGCAATCTAACAGCCTGCCGACTTTAAATCGACATAACGTAGAATTATTGTTACCATGAATATTAGCCCCGTCATTTATATTACAATCTTTTGTCTGAATTTGTTCCCACAATTCCCGTGGTGTTTTGCAGGCATCCGCGTTGGCAGCCTGGGCCTTTTCCTGCAGTGTGCTACCTCTACCGTCTTCTCCCTGCTCATGAGCCGGCTTGTCCGGCTGTTCGGGCCGCGTCGGGTCTACCTGAGCAGCATGGTGAGCTTCACCATCTCTGCCGTGGTCATCTGTATGTCCGACAATGTGGTCCTGGTCACAGTGATGTCAGCTCTGACAGGCTTTGCCTACGCCACGCTGCAAACTCTTCCCTACACCCTCACTTGCCACTACCACAAGGAAATGGAGGTAAGGGCTAAAAAAATAAATAACACATTTAAAAAAAAAAGAATATGAATGTCAGTCAAGAAGTAAACTTATTCGTACCTAATTACCATACAGGCACAGCGCCAATATTGTTTCTCTTCCAGTGCTAAGAGGGAGCTTGACCAATTGTTGATATTCATGACTTCAGAGTTATAAGAAAGTTCTCGTTTTTAAAATAGTGAAATGCTTGAGGGGGCTGAACTGGGGCTGTGCAGATTGGTGACGTGGCTATAGTGCCCCCTAGTCCTGGTGTGGCGAAGTGCCTGTTACCATATTACTCACCCAAACTGACTTATACATACAGTATTTCCTGTAACTGAAATATGCATATTTTCTGTAAGTAACCAATATTTACAGTGCATGGTCATTTGGTTCCTCTGAAAACATCTTGAACAGTCTTGCAGACTATGGAAATCCACAGGAACCCAAGGCCAGTTAAAGTCCACACTGGAATAATTCATAACATTTGTATAATTAATTGAAGCTAAACGTAATAATTGCATAGTTAATCATTTAATCACACTTTTAGATAATGTTTGAATAAAAAGCAGGGTATTCTGTTAAAGATATGCTCTGTTTTATTGTAAACTATGGACAGTGTTTGACGTGAATCAAATAAGTGCAGGGGTTGTCTTTGTCCAAGTCGTTCCATTAGACCAGGGTGTCAGGACCCCGAAAATATCAGCCCTATAATGACCACGATGACTGGCGTCATCTATATTTAGCCCATCTAAATATAAATAGAAGGCTGATCTCCGGTCCCATGGTTCTGCCACCTCCTACCATTGAGCTTTTGATCAAGGCACCAAGTAGAATAACTGCTATGTTAGTCTACTGTATAAAACACATATCAACCCCTCTGTCTGGAGAGCGGCTGGGTGTGCAGGGATTTGATCCAACCTTCAATCACACCTAAGCTTTTTTGGAGTATTGTCTTGTAACTGATGTTTAGGCTACAGTGTTGTTAGAGTGGAGTTCAGGTGGGGGCCTGAACACGGTAGCTCTCCTAAAGGAAGGTTGGGCGTGTTTTATGGATGCAACATTACAACCAAATACTTGTGTCCTTATTAAATGATCTCCAAATTCAAGAAATGAATGATCAAATCCGTAAGGTAGACTACTTGAAAAATAGGCAAAGGCATAGTTGTCAGTTGCTCTTTGCCTTCGGGTACCACGGCTACTGAGGTCTAAAGACGATGTCTCGGCGGGTACGTCAACAGACTTGCCAAATGCTGCGGGCTCAGGCAGATTCATCAGGGGCTGGGCGTGGGTGGGAATGAAAAAGCATCGCTGAATATGAATGGTTGTGAGGCTCAAAAACAGATACGCAGTTTGACATTTTAAATTAGTCGGAAGCAGTTAAGCCCTGTCTAGGCGTGGCTGTCAATGTTAACTCAGGCAATTAATTTAAAATGCTTAACGACGTGCCTGTTCTTTCCTGCGTCAACACATATTTCCTTAGATATATACAGTATATTTATTTCCGTCATTTGGCTGCTTGGATCTGGATCAACTCAACATTGCATTACAATTGCCCCCAAAACTGGCAGTCATGACAAAACGAGTTAATACCCATGTATATTAGCTGAGTCAACAGCAATGTGTTGTATTCATATTCCAGTACAAAAAACACAAACACTGTGCTCATAGTCATATATTTTATCTCCCTTCTTACACACACTCAGGACAGATTCACAAACAAAAACTAGAACCTCTATTACAACCCACAGCCTGGCTATATTACATTTACCTATCTCCTTGCGTTTCAGGTTTACATGCCAAAAAAGAAAAATGCGCTTAAGAACGGGATCAAGCGGGACTCAACGCCTTGTTTGACAGCAGTGGATGAGGAGGCCGTGCTGGCCCAAGAACTGGGGGACCACAATGGGCACGCTGTCTTCAGCAAGGACTGCCCACCTCCGCGTGGTCAGAACGGAGCATCCCACGGCACCATGAACCCCGATCACGAAGAGCCAGAGGGCTATGAGGAGCGTGGAGTAGGACTGGACTTTGCCATCCTGGACAGCACCTTCCTCCTCTCTCAGGTCTTCCCCACCCTCTTCATGGGCATGATTGTTCAGTTCACCAAGTCCGTCACTGCCTACATGGCCTCCTCCGCCATCTTCGGCGTCATCGCCATCTACCTGGCCAACCACGTCGTCTTTGACCAGAAGGACCTCAAGGGCTGAAAGAAACCCGGAACTAAGAGTAAGACAGGCTGCAGTCCTGCTACTAGCATGCAATACTCCAGTGTTGTTGCTGACCGTTGCCATGGCATTAAAAATGCATTGACGTGAGGCAGTTCATCAGTGCGGCTGTGTGTATTTATGCAGAAGAATTAAAGGAAAATGGATACCCATAAGAATAGTTTTCTTCAGAGTTTACTGAGGCTACAAGAGACAAACTGGAGTCTGTATACTCAAGACGGTCTCTTACCTTGTCCCTGTCAGCCGCTCAGATGGGTCACTTCTCAGGTACACCAAGTGCCACACCATGACCAGACCTTGTCAGCCCTTAGACAACTGGGATATAGACTTATTACCATTTTATTCTCATCTGTGTGTGAGTGGATGTTGACAGAGCTGCAGTGAGTCAGTCAGTCAGAGGGCATTTTCGAACTCTTTGCTGACTGGCTGCAAGAGCTGACCGAGTCTGTAGAGCCAAGCACCTGCAGGGGAGACCATCAGGGCTAGAGTCTCCATGCTGCTACTCTATATTGTGTCTCTCTGTTCTTCTCAAGCGGGTCATGCTTGCGGTCAGAACAGGTCCATTAGACGGTACTTACCAAAACGTATATATCCCACAAGTAAAACGCCAAATGGGACCATTGGACTTGTTTGCAGAGAAACGGCAATCATAAAAAGTTTGAGTGTGTATTTGTTCCCTAGTGTTGGTTGGGTTTTGCTAATGAACAGGCTTCCTGTATATTTTCAATACGCATCTATATACATATATCCCTATGGGAATTTCTAAGTGAGATAAGCCGTATAACACCAGTGTGGTTGAGATTAAGTGGCATAATGGAATCATTGTATTTTTGTTTGAGTAATGTCTGTCATCTCAGGATAGTTACATCTGTTCTAGAAGTATCAGATAGTGCCATTATGTGACATGTTTTACATAACCTCTCCTGCTATTATCATCACACGTATAACCAGAAAAGACAACTAACTGAGGTTAATTATCTAACCTTTATCCAGGTACACTTGTTTCCGGAAACTCCAGTTATATTGTAATGAGCAAAAGACCAAAAAAGTCCTACTTGCAGCACTGCAGAGATACAGTGGTCTGTGTTAATGAAATGTCTTTGTAAGCAAAATGACGTTTTTGTGTACTCTGTCAGTTATTTTGAGACTTAGCTCTGTAGCAGTGTTTGTGACTGGGGGGGGGTGTGTGTGTGTGTGTGTGTGTGTGTGTGTGTGTGTGTGTGTGTGTGTGTGTGTGTGTGTGTGTGTGTGTGTGTGTGTGTGTGTGTGTGTGTGTGTGTGTGTGTGTGTGTGTGTGTGTGTGTGTGTGTGTGTGTGTGAGTGAGTACTGAAGATTTCATAGTGTAAATGTGAGTGCATTGGAGAGAGCAGGCTAAAGTTGCATGACTTTGGATAAGGGCAGTCTCTCCTGGAGTCCTAGGCACCTGTACACAAGTAATAGCTGTGAGCCACACACATTCTGTATCTCTCAATTGGTATATATTTAATTAGTAATCAAAATATATTGTGGCCTTCAGTTATTTTTCAAAGTTTGGGATTGTTAGTAAAATGCTTGTGTCACAATCAGTATGTTAATTTGACAGCATTCAGCCTATGACTTGCCTGCTCTACGTTCAGAAATGTAGATGACTGTATAATTACCCAGCATAATGTAATATCCCACGTATGCAGTAATGACTTTAGCCATTTTAGGGTTGAAATCAACTTTATTTTTTTGCCACTAGGCTAATATTCCACTGGCAGTTAGTGAAAAAGATAATATCTTGTCACTATTAATCAACAAAACCCAATTACCGAACAGACAGGTTAAAATGAAATATAACAGATTACTTTGAAAAGCTTTCTCCTGCACACAGAGAAGACATATCTGCCTTACTGTAAAACATAAGGACAAACTTCCAGACCTCTTGGAAAAATAACTGCATTTTTCAAGTGCCTCTAAAAATTCCATTTACGTATATATTTTTTACATAATTATTTATTTATGGTTCTCAAAAAAATTATAAGCACATATTCAAGTATTTTGCTTTATTTTTGTTGCATCTGTGAAAGGTGTAAGGGCAAATCTATTTCTGTGAAAAAAAATATATGTTATTATTATGTAAGATGTGCTGTAAAGCCATCTTAGGCGCTATAATTTATTTGAATATTCTTCAACCAACTCAAATTTGTTGGTTCCTTACTCTTGGATAGCTTATTTATCTCAACTGCTGTCAATATTTCCCTGTTGGATTTCCAATAACAGAAACGTCACCTGGCCTATCAGTCGTTTTGCACTAAACGGTGAATGTGCAGGCCATCAAATCTAAGTCACTACTTAAATATAAAGTTCTGTTTGAGAGAAATGACAGAAAAAGAGTTTGGTTTGTCAATTTCACATGGTGGTAGCAATGACAGTTTAAGCTACTTAAAACAGACTTGAATATGACATTATGTATAACCATTTTCCTATTCACTTGCGAAACCCCAAACCCCAGTCTGGTCTGTTGAGTCTGTTTTGCTAGCATTATGGAAGTCTTGTGAGGTTGTTCCTCTGAGTTTTAAATATCTCTGGTACCAGGCAGCTAGAAGCGAACCAGTGCCCAAACTATATACAGTATGTCTGTGTAAGACCGATCTCTTATATCTCAATCATCATCGCAATGGACATGATCAAAATGACTGTGGGTGACTGCCAACTGAATAATCTACAAATACACAGCATCATAAATAAATAATGTGTAGATTAGTTAGTCAGTCACAATATACCCATGATGCAATGTAGTTTCGATCATCTCGAATACAGACAATATCTGTTGTGCTGATCGTAGCTATATAATTTTATTGATCGAACCTTTAAAAATGTGGTTTTGTTTCTCTTTTATTTGGTTCGATGTTTATTTCATCCTGACCACTTCCTGTATGGGTTCTGGTTTTAAAGGAGCAATTTAGCTGAATGTAGCCTACTGATGATGACTAATGCCCGCGCGTAGTAGAATGGTAAATATCCTCCTGTATTATTATTTATTTGTAAACAGGAAGTCAATACTTTTGCATCTGTATAATTTGTAACCACTGTATTGTTAATCTATCTTGAGTTTCCCCCCATATTTATTCTTGTTAATATCACTTAGACATACAGTCATATAAAAAAGTAAGTACACCCCCTGGAAAGTTGATGCACGGATATCTGGGCTAAATTCCAATCAACATTAATTGGTAAAGGTAACCCAATTTAACAAATCTCACATTAAAAATAAACTTTAAAAATAAAAAAAACATTTATGTAATTGAAATAAACATTAATGCAATTGGCTTATGCAAAGAAAGTCAGTACGTCTGTCGAAAAGCTGAATCGAACGTCTTGCAACAGAACAATGTTCCCAAACACATAAGCAAAGCAAAATGGAGGTTTATGGAATGGTTGAGTCAAAGCCCAGATCTACATCCTATTGAATTGCTGAGGTGAGACTTGAAGCGGGCAGTGTATGCAAGAAAGCCCTCAAACATGACACAGTTGAAGCAGAACTTTAAAGAAGATGAGGGAAAAATTCCTCCCAGAAACAACTAAATGAAGTTATTTCAGCCAAAGGTGACAACACCAGCATTGAAGCAAGGGGTGTACTTACTTTTCCACACTATGAAATTGCATTATTGTTGAATAAATAATTATTTTGCAAAGTATAATCTTTAAGTGTAATTTGTTGTATGATTACCTTTATCTGTCAACAGTGTTAAATTGAAGATTACCTATTCATATGTCATAATGTGTAAAACAAAGAAACCTTCCAGGGGGTATGCTTTTTTACATCATTGTGTGCTGCCTAAGTGAGCAACATTGTTTTAGTCCTTTAAAGGTAGACTAAGCATAGCTGCGGGAAGTAGGATTGCTGGGGGAGCTTTCCCTGTAGCCTAAGCACCCCCTGACGCAGGGCCGGCTCCAGGCATAAGCGACATAAACGGTCGCTTAGGGCCCCCGACCACTAGGGGACCTTCGACTGCTAGGGAGCCCTCGACCGACGGGAGAGGGAGCCCTAAATGCAATTTTGCTTAGGGCCCCCAAAAGCCTAAAGCCGGCACTGCCTGGACGAGATGGGCGTGCGTTGTCCGTCGTCAATTGAATCTGTGCACGTGCGTGCACTGTTTTCGACTGAGAGTGAAGTCATGGATGCATCTTGCTAATGTCAATGGCTGTTAAAGAGGATCAAAAGGAATGCAAGCAACTGCTGTCTGCATAGGTACTGCATTTGGCATTTTCATTTAACCGGGTCTACCTTTAATTCAGGGTCCAAACTCCTTTTGGGTTTTATAGTAGCAAGTGTCAGGGGTCACATTTCAAATATGGCTTTGGTTGATTGACAACACTGTTTTGTAGATGTGTTATGGCGTATAAAACTTATAGGCTAGTCAGGGATGTTTTCAGGGCCTATTTGCTTGGCTTTGTATGAACTTGACTCTGCTGTTAAGTCCTCAGTTTGAAGTGAAGCTCACAATAGTTATCCTTGGGGTTTTCAGCTTCTATATAAGTCATATCATTTTATATTGATTGCATTTTTCTAAGGCTATAATTTGTGCATTCACCAAATCGATTTTAATACAAAATAAATGTATTGTATTAATTGTAAAATGCTTGTCTAATGTTACTGAGAACATTTGTGCAATCTCACGGTCAGTAACGGTGCATGAAGCAGTTAAAACCTTGAAAATAGCGCCATCCACAGGAATTTCAAACTACATGGACTAAATTTAGTTAAACGTAGGAAGCGTTGATATATGTATATAATCCACTGACTAGTCTTGCTCCGTAGTGGCAATAAAGAAAATGTTTACTCTCTTTTTTTGTAAGGGGAAGAAATCGGTTGTCTAAGACTTTAAGGAATTTTACTTAATTACGCACCACAGTGCTCGTGAATTTTAGTCTTATTGTGGTCTATTCGCTGTGTTTTAAGCTATCACTTAGTTGATAAAGGTCTTGAACAAGCAGGATAAGAAGTGTCCGGCAAGGGTGCCATTGCTGTCCGGTGACAAGTGGACTGTTTTTACACCTTCCTTCTAAATAAGGAAGCGGCCTGTCAGACATATGACCACCGACCCAATTTGGGAGCTGCCGAAGTGCCCATCACGTACCGCAGTTCCTTAACGCTACCCAATGAGGTCTTTCCGATTCCCGGTTTTACGCGTGGTGTGGCAGAATTGCGTTGAACTCTCCACAGACTTGGCACTGTAGTTCAGCGCCTCTTTTCTTGCTCGCTTGCAAGTTCACTCTCCTCATCCTGCGCCCTTGTGTTTTTCGACGGGGCAGCGGTGAAGTCAGCATGATGTCATTTAGAGATGCGATAGCCTGGCAAGGTGAAGCAGGATTTTGGTAAGTGGTATGTGGTATTCTCAATGGCTTACGGTGCCCACAGAGAGAGAGAGAGAGTGAGAGAGACCGAGAGGGATAGAGAGAGAGAGGCGCGGACCTGCAAAACATGGTAATCATCACCGCCACCACCTCAAGCTCTGCCGCGCGCTCTTCCATTTCTACTCCTCTGCACTGGGGCACTCGTCTCATGCCTACAGCCCTGATCTGCGTTCCAAAAATAATCCTCTGCCAGCATGCCGAAGGAAGAAAAACAAGAAGAGTGGTATTTTTAGGGCCATTGACCACGTGCCCCGAAGGTAAACCGGATGGCCATTGCGCAAAGGCTCCTCATCAGTATGTCCTACGAGGCCAGCACGCACTGGACGTTGACTACGATTGTTCTCTTGGGGTGCCTAGTGGGGATTTTGTCATCGTATCCTATTCCAAGCAGGACAAACGCAACTTTATTGGAGAAAAGATGGGAGACCCTCTTCTCCCGCTCCATTCTGGGCATCTCGGGGGAGAAATCGGACCTGAACTGGGAGAGTGACTATTTGCTGGGTATCAAAAGAGTGCGGAGGCTCTACTGCAACGTGGGCATCGGGTTTCACCTTCAGGTCCTCCCAGACGGCAGGATAAATGGTGTACATAATGAGAACCAGTACAGTGAGTTCCTTCCACAGATGTAATGCAATAGACGTCACATAAAGGGGTCGTCAATAAGTATTGATAGAACAGCGTCTAATAGCCCATTTATTTGCATGTGTCATCAGCCGCAAAGGGAGCACTGAATGTCTTCACGAGCCAAGACAAATCTATTATTAAAAACAGTATCTATCAGTGCTAAATACCTCCCTAAGCTCAAACATGACATGAATGTATGGACGTATTTAGACAACTTATTTTTACACTGGCTACAGCTCACCAGAAACCGTGCACGTCCAAAATGACAATTTTTGCATGGTAGCCAAAGCCTGTACTTCGCTGAGCAAATATAAAAAAATGATCGTGGGAAAATATGTAGAACAAAGACTCAGCATCCCGCGCCGCAACCTGCAAGGTTAACACCCACAGACGCAGAGCACATGCTACACACCTAGCCCATAACCAAACCATATTTTATGCCAATATGATCGGATGTATTTTTTTCTATATCTAATATCTGGTATTTTGTTCAATTAGGTCTAATAGAGATCTCAACGGTAGAGCGAGGAGTGGTTAGCTTGTATGGGGTGAGAAGTGAGCTGTTTGTCGCAATGAATAGCCGAGGAAGGTTATACGGAACGGTAGGTATGCACAGTATTTAATTTAATGTTCTGCAATATTTGTTCATGGTTTCGAGAATTGTGGCCTTGGCCATTATGACTGTTCGGTTTATTTGCATGTCATATACGCTATTGGGTGTGCAGATATTCAAGTGTGTTGTGAATTAATGAGGCCATGTGAGAAGAAATAGGCATATGATTATGGAATGACTGCCTATTTGGTGGATAACGAGGGTTCAATATGTTTCCCCCTTATGATACATTCAGTTAGGGGCCTGCTTACGGTCGATTTGCCTTGGGCAATAATGATGAGGTTAACAGACGCATACTTGTGTCACGCGCTGTATACGGCCCTGCGTGCGGAGGAACCCCCCTCCCCACACACACACACACACTTCAGATCCTGTCATCGCGACTTGAAATTGAAATTCAATGAGAATATTATTTCTACGTGACTTTCAATTCATAGGTCTATGTCTCACTGATCGAAATGCGTCCTCTGACTAAGGCGATGAACAAATTGATAGACCTATGTCAGTATGGATTATTTCATAAATTAATCAATTTGGGTGGAATACTCTGATGGATGTCATCAGCTCTTCGTCTAGTCATATGTTCAGCTCATGTTATGCCTTTCCACAACGAAGCCCATTTTTGCAGAATATGGTCAGAAAGGTTAACAATGTAAACTCTGAAAAATATGAGTGTTATTAGTTTATTAAAATAGACAGACAGGATTAGCTATTAACAAACCGTGAGATGCGCCCAATGCCCACAGCTCTCTAACTGCGCTTGAGTGAACAGGGTACAGTTACATTGTGTATGCAAATAATTATGACCTTAGTTAATAGGTTACAAACACATTTACACAACACATGAGTGAGAAATAACTGACATTAGTATTCCACCCAATGTCAGGCTTTGCACCATCCTTTGATTTGAAATACTAATTATTTCTTGACTTATCACTCAGTAAAAAAAACAATATTGACTTTCATTGAGAGTTTCTCAGCTATAAACATTATGACTCCCCTAACAGACAGCGTACCCAACGGTAGAAACTTTATCATGGGTCTAGCGACAAATTCTGTTACTTTTTTAAGGCTGCACTTGCAACTTTGGTTTGACTTATTGACTTCCTTGTTTGTGGGTGGCATTCCAGGCTGGTCTCAGAAAAGATTGTACACGTGAATCTTTGACAGACTTATTATTAAGATATGTTACATTACAATAGGGTACAGACAGGCCACTGGCAGCAGTGGTGAGCACATTTAGAATTAAATAGAGTGGCTGTTTGAAAGTGCATTCTGTTTAGGGATGCTGCATGGGGGATTTTTTTCTTGTTGTGTTCTAACCTTAACCCCAGTACGGTGATACCTAACCTTAGCTTAAACCTAATTTGTCTTGTAACCATAAGCCTAACCTTAACCCCAGTACTGTGAGGCCTAGCCTTAAACCTAGCCCAAACATAATTTTAACTTTAACCTTAAATGTAATTCGTAATATATCATACGTTTTTGTGAATTCATCATTATGTTTTAGTAGCATTCGTAACATGACACATTTTAACAAATTCATAACATATTCTAAGTTGTAGTAGCGCCTTGGAATGTACCGTAACCTAAAATATCGTACAAATTTGTCTGTCACAGGTTTACGTATACTAAGTAACGTATTCCCCTGAGACCAGGTTGGTCATTCGGCTGAGCTCAGCAGTGCAGCTCTGCTCCATATCCACCGGCTGCTGCTTTGTGTGTGCGCTCCCTCCCCCGCCTCTCCCTCCCTCGCCTCTCTCTCCCATAGCCTCTCTGCCTTTCCCAGCTGCTACAAACAAGCAGTAGAACTTACCAATATCATTGTTTAGAGCACATATGAATTTGAAAAATTCTCAATTGGAATATCGCTAACTAACTTAGAGCAATGGATTCGCTTGCAGTCAGATGCAGGGGCCATGCAAATCTGCTCTGTGTCTGTGTGCGTCATCCTTTGCAATGGCCAGCTCTCTGTATTGATCCAATTTCAATGTATTTCTCGCCAAAGAAAAAATGACTACTAACTTGGTAACTTGCTTTCTTGCCAATATGTATCTCCAGCTCCCACAACCAGATTTGTGCACGGTCACCTGCTTTGCGCACCGAGCCATGAGGTGGTACTATGCAGCACATCTGAAAGGGAGTACACCCTCTCTGGAGTGGATAATAAAGCACCTTTGCAAAGTGCTTATATACTATAAGATTCAAAGGCAGAGTTGAACCATTAGGGTCAAAAAAGAGGAAGATGTACTAAGATGCCAAAATGCGACAAACTGTCAAAATCAAGACCAAGAGTGATAGGATTAGATTTTATCCCATATGCCTCAGCTTAGCATTGTCTAGCACAAAGTACTGGAGTGGTAGGGCCCCTGTTAGCATGCCTTCAACAGCCTGCCTGAAATCAGCCCCAAACAGCAACATTTAGCCATGAAATAACTTTAGAAATATGAGTATGATATTCCAGCATATGTCTTAGTTGATTTCAAATTGCAGTTTTAAATGTTAGTAATATTTTGGATAGATTTTCTATCAGGGGCAGTAATTTATGGTGTAAGAAACAATTTTGTTACTTATGAATGTCTGATCGAGCGAGAGATGCGCTAGTCCACACGATCGTGGCCTTCTATTAACAAAAAAAACTTGCTACAATATATTGATGCATGGCTCCCCTAATTCACATGTCAACCTTTTTTTTATTGCATGGCAAGTATTTTCCTGTTTTATTGAATTGTGTACAGTAAAATAAGTTACTAGAGGAGCTGAACTGCAAGCTATAAAAAAACCAGGAGAGTTGCTCAACAAATCCCAGTGATTTGTTGAGTAAAAGACCTACATTAAGCACTTTCTCAACAAATTACTGTGAGTTTGAACATAGAAGGCTGGTTTCAAGAACACAGATTAAGCCTAGTCCTGGAATTAAAAAATCAAACTCAATGGAGATTTCTTTTGAGCTTAATTTTTTAGTACAGCTCTAGGCTTAATCTGTGTCCGCAAAGCCGACCCAAAGTGTACAACGATCCTCACTGGTATAGCCAACAATGTATCTTGTACAACTATTTTAAATTTCTAACTGTGCAACTTGTCTTCAGCATTGTTTTTTCTTAGACCAATTCTCCTTTGTTACTTTCAGACAGTCTTCCATGATGAGTGCAAGTTCAGAGAGAGCATGCTGCCAAACAACTACAATGCCTATGAGTCTTCCGTTTACAGAGGCTCCTACATCGCCCTCAGCAAGCATGGCCGTCTGAAGAGAGGCAAAAAGGCCACCACTGCCATGACTGTCACACACTTCCTCCCCCGAATATGAGAAAAAAAATCGCAATAAGTCACTTATTTGCACATACGGATTGTTTTCCAGGTAACATTATATGTATACTTGCATACACCAATACAAATGAACTGCAAAAGAAATACCACTGTATATGATAGTAGTTATTCAGTCTTTCTATGTATATTTCGGTAGCTTTCTTTGTATTAGAACATATGGATATGCCCTTCATTGCTGCTTATTATTTTAATCAGTACTATATACGGGGTCGAGAAGCTTCATCTGTCCGCTTCACTTTATAGGGGTGCTTGCCAAAACTGGCGGAGACATTGCCCTGTCAGTGGATGACAGTTAAGCTCCGCCCAGCCTGGCCTCTAGAAGTGAAATGGATACTTTTTATTACCTCAAAGCACCCACGTCCCTGAATGGAGAAAAAAAATGTGTGCATGAAATTTCAGAGAAGAATGCCTGTTTACTTTGAACTTTTGTCACCATCCGTCACGGACTAGGCGTGTCAACGTTACGTGTGAGCTCCGTGTCAACACTGTATCGCGGCCTAGCAAGGGCAAATGGAGCACCCGCCAAATGTTCCCTCGCTTTGTGATGAGGTGGTGGGTGCCTTGGATTCCTCCACGCTGCCCCTTCCCTTGCATGCGAGAAACACGCCCCTCAGTCAGAAATAGGGATGACGCGCAAGTCATCACTCCCTCGGACACCCCGGGGGGGGGGGGGGGGTTTGGGGGGGCGTATCCCAATTCCTAGAGGGCCACAAGTATCTTCAGTTGATTTTCTTTCCAGAATTAGATCAATTAAGTAATTGAGACCCTGTCGGACCGCCCCGGGGGGCCCAGAGGAGTCTATCGCCACTGGTGTGGGAAGATTGAACTGTATGTCCCCCCACCCTAGGGGGGGCTTTGACAATCCAAGCTTTTATGAGGCTTAAGATGGTCTGTATGGATTGAAATGTGTCTGGTCTTGGACTGACTGGGAGCCTGCTGTATCGATCAAACAGTTAGATTTGATATGGTTTGAAACATGGCTGGTCTTGGACCGACTGGGAGCCTGCTGTATTGATCAAACAGTTTGATTTGATACGGGTTGAAACGTGTCTGGTCTTGGACCGACTGGGAGCCTGCTGTATTGATCAAACAGTTTGATTTGATACGGGTTGAAACGTGTCTGGTCTTGGACCGATTGGGAGACTGCTGTATCGATCAAACAGTTTGATTTGATACGGGTTGAAACGTGTCTGGTCTTGGACCGATTGGGAGACTGCTGTATCGATCAAACAGTTTGATTTGATATGGGTTGAAACGTGTCTGGTCTTGGACCGATTGGGAGACTGCTGTATCGATCAAACAGTTTCATTTGATATGGTTGAAAAGTTTTGTGCGCTGGTTTGAGAAATGTAAGCACTTACAGTATCTCCATTTCTGCGGTAAATGTTGCGCTGCGTAGGTAGGGCTTGTTTTCATGTGCACTCTGGAAATAAGGGTCTGCTAAATTAATTTTAAGTAATGTAAATATTCCTGTACACATTTTTGAGAAGCGTTGCCTATTTTATGCAACTGAGATTTGCGAACAATATCTCAGGTAACGCAATCTGGCTATAAAATCAATTATCTGATATTTAGATAATGACAATTGTAGTCATAGGGACCTGTTTCTCTCTTTCATTGCTCAAACCGGTCATTAAGTTGTACGGTCACATGGAAGAAACATTAAAAGCAATGTCTCGAAGCAATTCACCAAAGGCTTACAGTAGTGAAGTTTGTGCTTTGTACAGTATTGCAGCATACTTGAAGTTGTTGTCGCTTGCTCTTACTGAATACTGTAGGTTTCCGTAATGGAGGACAACATATACAGGGCTGTACTGACATACAGCAGAGGACGTATGGGGCCGTGCATGGGGCACCCATGGTTGTTTCAACCTGCTGAGGACGCAGATCATGTTGGACAAATTACTCTCCAAATACCTGAGCAGACCCCCTCCCCCCCACCGGCTTGTTGACACTATAAAGCCCTTTGTTCAACGTCGGCCTTGAGATTCCAGAAGTATCCTTCCTTTGCCATCCGGAATTATTTCAGTCCAAGGACGGAGTCCCGGACCTCTTTCAGTGTGTCTAGGCACGTGATGTTAAGGCTAGAGAGGGGTCACTTGACCTGTGTTCCCTCTGTGATTCCTTTATTCTTGGATGGCGTGTGGCTTGTTACCTCGATGGAAAGGTTACCTTGCATGAATGACCTGAGGGGATTTTTAGGGGCAATGGTTAGCGGATTCTGGGCCTGTCTGGCGGACAATGAGCATGGGCTTGTTGGAAATGGAGTGGCGCAAAGGTGTGTGATTATTGCTGTGCTACAAGTATGGTTGATCTATCGGTGAAAATAAGACATTTTGTCATCTTTTAACCTCTTTTAGCATTTTTGTCATTTACACCTGTTCAATTATTATTCCAACATAGCATTTGTAGCTGGCTCTGAAATGCATATGAGCTGGTTCTTACCCTTAGCCAAGCTCCTAAAGTAGTGTGGTGAGACAGGTCATTGGCTGGATGCCGTGTCTGGTTGGGATGGGACACAGGAAGCATCTGTGTCCGCAGTCGTCATACTCCAAAGTCTGACACTACCAAAGACACAGAGGAGGTGCCCGTCAGATCAATTCACCTTGAGTCAGGAATAAGCTGGAATGGTGTTGATGTGCTGGCAAAGCACCACTTACATTCTGGACAATGGCAGACAATTGGAAAGGCCTAACAGAAAGATAGTGTTGGCTGTGGACCGTTATGAGACAAAACATGACATTATCTGGATAGTGCAGATGTGCTATGAAGAGGCACTCTGGTCAAATGATTAGTGTCCCACAGAGAGAGAAGTGCATCCTGTTCCGGCAACAACCTGGCGCACACCTAAACCTAATTTTGATTGATGATTTTTGTCTGAGAGAGGGTGAAGTCACTTTAAGACAAGCTGATCTCTTTTTAAAAGCAGTGTGTTTTTGGAGTAGCATGGCGATTTCAGTGGGGTGATGATGCGATCGGAGTGCACCTTTACCCATGCCGCTGAAGTGTTCAATACCGCCTTGAGAACAAGTGGTCCTCCCAGGAAATTTACTGTGCTAGTTATGGACTGAAAACAACAAGATAAATGTGTTGCTTCATCTGCCGAGTAGTTTTCTCCCTGCAGCTAGCACCAGATCAAGCTTAGAAGAAGAACAATGTCTTGATCGCCTCCAATTCTGGATGATGATCTTTAATGTGGGAATGAATAAAAGCACAGTTGTTGCGTGTCCCGGTCAGGGTTAATAATGTAGTAGGATTCTTAGTTTCAATTAACCTGGACGACATAGCATTCTCTTCTCTGTCCCTTCTACTCCACAGATGTGATCATAACAGGACATGCAATGTGAATGTTTATGGAAATGAGTAATACCTGTTTTTAGAACAGCATCCTGCAATGCTTTTCATTAATATATATATTTTGTTCCTCTGTCACAATTGCTTCTCAATTCATTAAGCCTACACATGTAAGTCTTGTACCAAATGTATTAGAAGTTGTTCAGAGTTTTAGACTCTCAGATGGTATTGAAGCCCAAAGTAACTTACAATACAACGCATTGCAGGCTTTCAAACTCATGCAACGTCGCCGCCCACTGCTGGTAGCAGATTAGGGAAGGGCGACAGTCAATGAGGGAGAAATGGTAGTTGATGAGTCAGGGGTGGTATCAGATTAGGGAGGGTTGGTAGCGGACGAAAGAGAGATGGCAGCGGATGAAAAAGGGATGGTAGGGGATCAGAGAGGGATTGTAGCAAATGATGGAGGGGTGGTAGTAGATGAGGCAAAGGTTGCGGTTGATGAGGGAGTGGAGGTAATGGATGAAGCAGGGGCAGTAATGGATGAGGCCGCCAGGGTTGTAGTGGATTAAGGAGGGGTGGCAGTGGATGAGTGAGGGGTTGTAGAGGATGAGGGAGCGGTGGTAATGTGTCTGTGTGTGTCCCTGTGTGTTGGCAGCCTTAGTTTTTGTTCTCTCTAAGTTTTATATTCCTGCACTGAGGGGAGTGGTCTTCCTTCTGAATCCCCCTCCTACTTTTTAACATATACCTCACCTTCTGCCTTAGTTCCAATTTATTGAAATGATTGTAAATTAGTTTGAAACAACAGACTTCTCCAATCACTTGTTTCTGAAAAATGATGAGGAGTAAGAATACTAATATATAAAAAATGGTTTTCCTTTTATTTTTGTACGTATGTGCTGTGCACAGAAGTTAACTGTATTCCTGAAATGTTAATAAAAAATGTTTTATACGGGTTGTTGTTATTTTATGTTTTTTGTGAACTGCATTTATTATGATTGAACCTTCTATGTATTGGGTTTGTCAAGGCCACCCTGAGCATTTTGGTTTGAGAAGTAGGTTATGGGCAATTCTATGCTAGGAATCACCTCTAAATACAGCTCCGGAAAAAATTAAGAGACCACTGCAACTTTTTCTTTCCTTTCCAAAAAAGTTGAAAAGGAAAGTTTTAAGTGAGGAACAAAAGCGTTCAATTTGCAGTGGTCTCTTAATTTGAACCCTTCTGTTCCTCCCTCAAAACCTTCCTTTTCAACTTTTTTGGAAAGGAAAGAAAAAGGTGCAGTGGTCTCTTAATTTTTTCCAGAGCTGTATATTCCAAACAAAAGCCATTGTTAAACAAACCTATACATCTCTAAGCAAGAGCTACTTTCAACAATTTGACCAAATTTGTTCACACAAAAAGCAGATGTTAAGTCTGATAACACTTTATTTTGAGAGTCCCAAAAGTGTTTCTGTCAATGCTTTACAGATTATCTACCGACTATCAGTAACATTTTAATTTACTATCCACTAACCCTTACCTTAACCCCTAAACTAAACCTTATTCTAAACGTAACCTTAACCTTATCAAGCCGTTTCTTATCAACAGATAGTAATACTATCAACAAACTTTCAACAAACCATCTACAGAACATCTATAGATGGAAATTGGGACTCTGAAAACCTAACGTTTTGTAACAGAATGACAGTCAAATCTCCCTGTTTTTCATGTGATCATGATTTTCAAAACCCCTTTAAGTTTGCATTATGATATGACACCTTTCGTAAAAATCTACTTTGGTTATTAAACAGTACAATAGGTGAAGTGGATCAACACCGGGTAACAGAATGACTGTAACCATGATTTAATGGGTACCTGGTCTATATTAAGGGTGCCAATAATTTTGGAGGTGACAATGATACTGGAGCTCCCTCTTCTGTCAGAAATAAATAGAGCCACATTTTGTGAAACATACGGTTCCCTAATCCCTCCCACTGATGATGTGATGCATGTGTTTATTTTTTTTTCTCATCCCCATTAGCTAACGTCATGGCGACAACAAGGCACCCTGCGGTCCATCAGTAAAGAAAAAAAACATTACAGGCAAATAAAATTGTAAAATGTGCATATGTTTAATTATAAGATGTAAAAAGTAAAATAAGAGCAACTAATGTCACAAATAAAAAATAAATAAATAAGAGTATGTGTCATCCTCCCTCTGAAAGTGTCCATGTTGCTGTGAGCTGTTTCTTCTAATCCCATTTCCCTGCTCATACAAGTTAATTGAGTTGGAAGATAGTTCTTTGTGGTGAACTCATGGGGAGATGCCTATTGGCCAAGCATCGCCAGGGTTGGGGGGATGTTCAAGTTTAACTTAATTTGTCATTACACATTAACAACAGCATTATTGGCAATGAAATGCTTGGTTTCCCAAAATTTCCCCTACGGTGCAAGCCTAAGTGTTATGGCTTCTTTTCTATTTTTCAAAGTAAGCCATACAGTGGATATAAAAAGTCTACACACCCCTGTTAAAATGCCAGATTTTTGTGATGTAAAAGAATGAGACAAAGGTAAATAATGTCAGAACTTTTTCCACTTTTATTGTGACCTATAATGTGAACAATTCAATTGAAAAACAAACTGAAATCTTCGAGGGGGAAAAATGAAAAATAAAAACCTTACAATAACCTGGTTGCATAAGTGTGCACACCCCTTTATTACTGGGGATGTGGCTGTGTTCAGAATTAACCAATCACATTCAAACTCATGATAAATAGAAGTCATTACACACCTGCCATCATTTAAAGTGACGCTGATTGATCACAAATAAAGTTAAGCTGTTCTAGTAGGATTTTCCTGACATTTTCTTAGTTGCATCTCAGAGCAAAAGCCATGGTCCGCAGAGAGCTTCCAAAGCATCAGAGGGATCTCATTGTTGAAAGATATCAGTCAGGAGAAGGGTACAAAAGAATTTCCAAAGCATTAGATATACCATGGAACACAGTGAAGACAGTCATCATCAAGTGGAGAAAAT